>JABMBV010034185.1:0-15309 GCA_018906735.1 Mesochorus sp. PSUC_FEM 10030011
AAAAATGCAAAAATATTTATAGGAAATTATATTTATTTTCTTATTAAAATTATAGATATTTTTCAAATATTTTGATAATAATTCTCTACAGAATTTGATGATCCGAAGGATATATAAATAGAAATAAGAAACAAAAAATAGGAAAGAAGCATTCAATTGCGTTGGCTGACTTTTTTTCGGGTCTCCCGGATATCGTACATTTGTGAAACGATCCGAATAATTTTGGACTCGTTGAAACGCCTGTACAAGGAATCGTCGCGACTTTGATCGATCAAAAAGATTTGTCCCTTCGACCTCTCGAAGATTAACACGATAAATGTATATGATACTCTCTCCGAGCGGGGGCTCCTTTTCTCACGTCCCGTTTCCGCCTTTGGACGAATATCGAGGAATATCGAGGAATATCGAGGAATATCGACGAGCAACAACATGAAAGAAGATGGAACGATATAGTGGGGTGGAGTCTTGAGTAATGAAGCCGCTCGTCGTTCGCTCTCTCACTCGAATCTGTGCGTCTCTCGTCGCCCTAAATCAGATATCGACCGTTATTATAACGACGCGGATGTAACTTGCATATCGGTTCATCTTTTCAAGGGGGTGAAAAACGACAATTTTGGAGTTATAGTTATGGATAAAAGGCGTTTCCGCCTCAAGATAATTCGACGATCCTCTTACGAAAATAACCAAAAGAAATATTTTTTTTCAATCCGCCGTTTCGAATTTTTGAGATTTTGATTACCCGACATCGGATTCAAGTGATGATTTTTATGAGCCCTACCTCCACATAATTTAATAATTTGCAATTTTTTCGTAATTATCATCGCAAACACATTCATTTGTTTATAATGTTATAATAAAAAAAATCGTTATTAATACAATGCATTATAAAATTTTTTCAAAAAGTAGTACAAAATTGTGGATCGTTGGCATTTGTTGGAAATAAAAAATATAAAAGTTTGAATGGAAAAGTTATTGTTTCAGATCGAAACTGATGGGCCTTGAAGGATTTAATAAATGAATCCTTTTCTTCTGGCTGATGCGTAAACATAATGTTACCGCGTATTCACAAAATAACAGTATTGTACGGAAGAAAAAGTAAAGCGAGAGCGAGAGAGAGAGAGAGAGAGGAAAGGAGACAGCATTCTCGAGTAGAAGACGAGGGCTCGGTAGTATGCTCTCATTGTTCCCCGAAGCATCGCGACCTACATGCGCTCGTTAAAGAAAGGCGATAACTCATAGGCGGAATTTCGTTGCTTCATTTCTGCAACAAATATCAAGGATCCTCAATCACGATAACTGTATTACGAAATTTTGTTTCAATACTTTATTTCGTAAAAAATTCCAGAAACGTTTGTCTCGATTTTGAATTTTAACAGATAATCACGTACAGTCAAACTAGTGTCTTTTCAACTCCCTCTATTTTTTTTTTTTTTTTCAACTTTTCAATGCCTTTCACACAAAACTTTTCTTTTGTCTTTATATATATAGTATATGCGTAAGGCATTACAACGGACAGTATTACAATTAACTGACAAAGTCCGAGATAAAACACTCTGAAATGTCATTTGCTATGTAAGAAAACCATGCGAATTGTACAGCCTGTGTATTATTGAATTTGAAAAATAAATATACATCCCTTATTGAATTAATCTTCACACCACCATTTACCACACGCGGAAAAACGTCGTTATGTCTAAATGTCTATAAATATTATTTGGCACCCTAAGGGTGAGTACGTATAGAATCATAGTACGTAGAATAAGCATCGATTATCAGAACGATGGTTATAGCGACAATTGTACTTATATTCAAGGAGTGTTTCGATGCACCAATCGAAATGCTTGAAATTTAATAAAATTTGGTGAATATATTCTTCGATGTGGTATATGATACGATGAAAATAATAATAACAAAAAATAGTTGGACGTATGGAGTATATAGAGATGAATTATTGTTGAAACGATTGGTCCAACGACGGCCATCAATCTCAAATCGATACCTCCAAGTATATCGTCAGAGAAGAGAAAAGAACACGGGGATGGGAGGTGCAACAGCCGAGTATCGCGGTCAAGAGTGGTTATACGTTATTTTCCCACTGGTACCCTTGTTCCAATTTTTCGATACTACGAAAACGCGAGAGTCGTGCGAACCTTCGTAAATATACAAATATTCCGTGCATATGATGAGCCTCTTCAATATTACTCGTCTATATTACCGCAGCCCGAGCTCCGATAATTGCCAGTCTTTTTACGAACTTTTTCATCGATGTATACGTAAAATGCGCTTTTTTTATTGGGAGATAAAAATCGGTTCAACAGCGTCGATTGTGTCGAGACAAGGAAAGTTGCGTTCCGAGCTTGGGATTAAAAACTGTGCAATTAAAAGAGTACACGGTAGAGCCCCGCGAGGGAAGAAAAAACAATCGATCCCGACAACTATGTTGAAAAAAATAATATTTCGATCACGACTGTCGTATGACTTTTCGAGACCATCCAGTTTTCTCTCGCAAAAAAGAAATCATTGGAAAAAAAATGTCCAATTTGGGATTTAAACGTTGGCATTATTTATAAGCGTAATAAGCCAAGTCTCTTCCTGAGAAAAAAAAACCCACCGACCGTTCGCTACTCATCTTTCAACGAGTATCCTTGCGGGAGAATCCCCGTATACCGTGGATAGGACAATTTTCCCCATCTTGATTTTCTCGTGTCTCCTCTTTTCCCGTTGATGACCCCATTCTGCTTCCTCCCCAACTTCCTCCTGACCCACTTGATCCGCCCTAAATCACCTCTTCTCCCTTCCCCTTTTTTCCTCCCTCGATTTAGGCCGATTCGATTTCCTCTCCAGCTTTCCTCCATATACGGAATAATAATAATAACAACAATAACAAGTGTGAGCTACTATTTGAAGCTTTTCTCTCGTCCAAGACCACTTTTTCCAACATAAGCGTTTGAATTTTGTCTGAAAATGTCTTGCGGGTCAACGTGACGTGAATGTAACGCTCGATCAGTTATGTTTTCGAATGAAAACGCGTTATCGGATCCTTCGTCATTGAGAAGGATACTCGCAACGATAAAAACTGAATGAGAGACAGTTGTGACGTTCCCGGAAGCATTGAACGATAACGAGAGAGTACGCGCGCGCGCCCGCGCTTGTGGTCACAGAGATATTACAGTATTCTCTTCTGTTACAATGAGAGAAAAGCGAGTGAAATGACGCAATGTCACGATGTTACAACGATAGAGCGTAGCTATTTTTCCGTACTGTTTGTTATGGATAAAAATAGACGATCGATCGTACTTGAACAAATACAAACAAAAAAGCAATTTTTTTTCCCGAAATTTGTGATACAAAGGAAAAAAAATGGAATGGCTGCTGTGAATTTTTGATCGAATTTTCGCTAATGTGACGTAGTCGTCGCCGTCGTCGTGGTGTATTCGGTCTTCCGGCGAATTTACCCATTTTCCGATGAGAGCCGCGATTGAATATCCTATGGAAATTATCGGTCGCGGAACCAACGGGGATCGAGAGGAGACATGACTCGAGAGAGAGAGGAAGAGGGAGGTTGAGGTCGTTTTTAATTGGAACGAGACGGACAAGAGCGTCAAATGAGCAACAGTTGGTCGGTCATGTTCCACCGTGACCCTGCTCCGTCGATCATTTTCAATTTGTGCATGAATAAACCTGACAAATCCGTCCGTCGCAAGTCAAATTTGGCAAAAGACAATGAACGATGTATAATTTTTTTATGTTTTTTTTTAAGTTTTTTTTTAATAAAGTTGATAAAGCCAATTAATCTTATTCGAAAAAATAATCTCCTTGGCAAGTATCGTAGGTAAAAAGGATTATTAAAATTAGTGGGTTTATAGATTAGATAAAAAAAAAAAGTCACAATTTAGTAAGCAAAAAATAGCATTGATAATAATTCCTTCCAATAACGTAAAAATAATAGGTAGATAAGATACACAGGCGATTCTCATAAAAAAAATTAAATAAAATAAAAAAACCAAACAAACATGATTGCATAAATGTGATTGAAATTAATAAATTTCAAAAAATGAAGAAAAAAGTAATAAACATATATGCAACAAAAACGAAGAAAATGAATGAATAAACGAACAAGGTTTATACCTCACGGTTTTTTTATAGAAAAACAATATATACAGATATTTATTTTTTTTTAAATCAAGAAACATTAGAAAGGAAATAATCCGGTAGGGTTTTGGCCACAACGGTGAGAAAATTGAGCGTCGAAAGGGAAATAGACTCGGGCGAGCGTATATACCACAGTGTCAACTCGAGAGAATGAATATTCAGTTTTGGGGCTCTGATTGCGAATCGACTGTGGTCCGCTGTTAACGCGATTGGTGGAGGGGGGCGGGGCGACGGAAGAAAATAAAAAATTACTTGCCTCCTCTATCTCTAAAACTGAATTCTGCTTTTTTACGTTAAACTTGGAATTTTACTCATCAATAATTTTATTTAATATGTAGTTTACAGATAAATAATAATACGGTGCAGCTTCAACATAAACGAGTAAAAATTTTATAGTATTTTTTAGTCTTCTCGTTGAGTGATGGACAAGCGGAATGAACATATTTGTAAAGAATTTTTGGATAACCGAGTTGGTATCGATTGTTTCTAAACCAAGGTAGGTAAAATTTTCCCATAAAAAAATAAAAGCGATAAACGAGCATGAAACATTTGGACTCACTCTCATCGGTCTGGGGCGCCGACAGGATGGCGCTGTGCTTCTTCTTTACTTCCTCGACGTTTGTCTGGATCGTATCGATCATTTCGCGTATCTCCTCCACCTTGATGGAAAAACAATACCAAGATTAATATTTTCTTTGTCCATTCGTTTCACGGTGGAAAATATATGAGACTCGATACAGTTTTGTTTCATCTTTGTGCGATTCAATGAAAAAATGTCGGGGCACGATGATCAAAAGGCAATGGAAATACATAATTTATTATTTCTTTGCATTTTATTATTCAACCGCGAAGCTTCCGAGTCGTCCGTGAATTCTTTGATCGTCTCGAGACGGTTCAAAAAAGAAATTTATTTTGATTCATGAAAATTCATGAAAAGTACACCAAGTGCAACCGATTAAAGGATCCCTTTTTCTCGGTCATAACACTCTTTTAAACGGCTGTAATTCGACGAAAAATTGTCGAAAAAAAAGTAGAAAAAAAAAAGAGATTTCGTGGCATCGGTATTCAACTTTGTATTCTTGCTATGATAATTTGTTATCCGTTATTTTTAAAGAAGATATTTATTTATTTATGTTCTCGAGTTGGGGTTCGTTAGACCACAAAAAATGATACGATTGAATTGTAAAAATGAAACTTTTTGAAACTTGCAAAATGGAAAACTGAAAAAAATGTGTATAACGAGATAATTAAAGGTGGAGACGAAAAAAATCCTACTTAAAAAATTAATTTATTTTTTGATTATTTTTCACCGAGAAAAAATTAATTATTACGCTTATTGTATTGAATTCGGCATTATGAATTTGTAATTTTCGAGTTGAAGAGATCGTTGAATAGCGAAAAACGAAAAAAAAAAACATATGAAAATGTACGAAAATATATTATAGTGTAGGTTAAGTTGAACGTGTCGCTGATTGAGAAAAATTCTGAAATGACTAATTACAGTTAAAAGTGCAGGATGTTGAAACTGGGAGGTCGCGAGTGCTCGAGGGTTTCTCTTTCTTTTGACAAAGGAAAGGAAAAAGATGATGCGGAGAGTGGAAGAGGGAGGGGGGGGGGGGAGGGGGGACTCGTTTACCCTCTAGCTCGTAAATAGTCACTCTAAATAAGAACCCAGTCGAGGGTGTGTATATGTGTGTGCCAAGAAAAAAAGCTTTCACCCGGAGCAATGTAACAACGGGAATTGTCGTGGAGCTGACAAGTCTGATGATGATGATGATGCGAATGGTCTTATCAAGCCTTTTTCACAACATTCTTCAAAATCATTGACCCGGGGTAATTTTGAATTTGCGAATGAAAATTCCGCCATTCGCGTTAAAAAAAATATATAACCGTTCGATTAACAAGAAAAAATAATAAAAATTTATAAAATTATGCTTTTTCCAATAAAATGATGAAATTTTCGTGAATCAAACGATTTGAATTTTCTAGAATTTTCAAATAAAAAAACGTACGAGTCTTCCTTATCGTCATTCGTGAGACGAGAAATTTTATAATCTCGTTCGAGTATTTCTTTCATCGATGAGCCTATAAAACGAAGAAGAAAGGAAGAAAAAGAAGAAGATAATGTCTTAATAGGATCCAAGAGTAGATTGAATTTGAGCATGAAATTCTGTCGTCACTAAATGGTTATTTGAGAAATAGGCGACGGAGAGGCTGGACGAGTAACGACGTAACGACGAGTCGTTGGAGATGCTCGAAAGTTGGCGAGTAACGAGTGGCGCCGTCCAGTCCAGGATTACCAGCGTCTCGCAAGACGATGGAAAAAAAGGAAGGACTAGTATGAAAAAAATGAGCATGCAGGAATTGCTCTCCCCCTAACTATCGTCGATCCAAGTCGAGACGAGCAGAGGAATATGAAAAAATCTCTCGACCTCGTTTTTCCTTCCGGAAAATACTCCAGAGTCATACGATTAAAAGCTCTATATATAGTATCGTAGCAGAATACGACGACCGTTCAACTTTCAATTTTCAAGAAAATTTCAATCAACGATTCCACACGTTTATAACTTCATTCCAATTATTTATAAATTTATAAAAAGTTTGTATGACAATTTCACAAAAAAAAAAATTAATTTACAACATTAATTTTATTTAAAAAATCAGAGATTTTTTTTATTCATATTCAAATTAAAAATATTGATGAATTTCAAGCTTATTTTTAACCACATACCGACGTGCCCAGCGCACCCTCCAAAAGTCACTCGAACAAATATTATTGACAACGAAATAAGAATTATTGTTGAAAATATATGTACAAACCTCCGCGAAGAATTCCGTCATGAAATCATCCTGACCGCCCACGGGCACCGAGACTTCGTCCGCCACATCATCGTCGTCCGACTGGGCCTGTAAACAAAACAAAAAAATGCGTTGAGGTGTAAACGCGCTGAAATCACTTATGATCATTGAAAAAAGGGGGGTAGAAGGCGTTGGAGCATATATGTATAAGAGGAAGGGAGGAGAGAACCTCATCGATGTTTGCTCCTAACGCGAAACATCGATCGAGAGAGAACGTCAGCTTTTACTCTCTACGGGTATCGTATCATCGATTTTTTCTTTTTTTTATTCATCCCTTTCTCTCTCTCTCTCTCTCTCTCTCTCTCTCTCTCCCTTCTTATCCCACAACTGATAACAATTCTCAAATATCAACTGTATTGAAAAATTGTAAAAACTGCTTATAGAAAAAATTCATCAAAGTTTCCCATCGTTTCTATACGTGTCACAGCTCGAAATTACGGATCAAATAATTCACAGAATAATATCCCCGATTGTGCCTCGACTAGAGGACGGCGGATTCCCTTTTTTTTTCATTACTCGGCGTCAAGACACTATCGTGGTCTTTTGATATGCGAGTGTCGAGTCATCGCCTATCCACACTCATCCGAGATTATATCATTATAAATTTTACGGTTTAATACGTAAATATAATTAGAATGTATAATTTTGCCAAGCTTTGAAATTGGAATCATGCGAAATTATATATTTTCATAAATATACAAAATAATATGAATTGTGCACGTGGACAATTGTCCGTGGGATGTGTGAGAAAACCGTGTGCGACAGCTCTCAAAGTTATGTATTCGCGCAATGATAAATCGTCTCTCGTTTTCTCACGTTAGGCTCATTGTTCTAGACACTAATGAGGACAAGCGGCACGACCGAGCATTGACCCGTGAAAAATCAACACTCGAGCAACCAGAGACACACATCGAGTGGATCTTGTAGCTATCTTGTAGAGATACACTCGAAGGATCTTGTATCCTCGATCCCTCCCAACGTACCACCAAAGTACGCGACGACACTCGTCATTTTTAAGGGTTTCTTTCTCTCTTTCTCTCTTTCTCGAGTTTATCCCCCCCCTAATCCGAACCTCTTAGCATATTAGACTTTACACGTCTTGATACTAGGCTATATGTTTTCATCCTCTCCACGAAAATACCGTCGAATCAAAAAGTTATAATTATTATCATATGTACAAAGTAAAAGCAAAATCATTGGACATTGTTTTCAAGGATGTACACTACAGAAATCAAAATCTTAAGAAAATGATAAAATTTGATAATGTAATGACTTGGGATTGCAGATTCTATATTCGAATGAATTGAGCGCGAGAAAAAATGTATGTAAACGACCGATAGCTAAAAAGGACTTAACAACTAAAATAATACCTAAAAAGGATCAAGTACCACCTCGGTAATGAAAAAAAAAAATAATAATAATAAACCTCATCTAACCGGTTCAAAGATTTCGATTTCACATTAGCGTGCGTAAATCAGTGTAATTCGAAATCCCGAAAATTCAATTATCTCGAACACGGATATTAAATTATTATCACAATTTTATCTCGTAATTATATCGAGAGAGTACAATCGAGCTTTAGGCCGTACCTCAAGATGAAAAAATGGGAAATTGATTCAACACTTGATCGTACTATATAACTTACTATAAGAGTATGAACTCTCGGTACATACTTTAAGCTATATCTTTTTCCAAGAATTGATCAATTATTTGCTCGGAATAAGTAGTGACTCGTTTGAATATCGAGTCACTGCTTGTTAGCGAGTTACGGATATATCACGGATATATGTGTGACGAATATTACCTCGAAACCAACTATAATTAATCACAGCGATAAACTAATATTCTTTTTTTTCTTCCAACGTTCAAACATTTTTTAATGACCGCATTTTTTCAACACTACTATAATTAAATATTTTTTTAAATTGTGTGTTTGAGGAGGGTCTCACCGCCATTATAATAATATACAATAAAGTCATGACAAAATCATCGGATACAGTTTTTTCGAGATAATTTTTTCAAACTTTGTAGGAATCTTCTTGGCTGAAAAATAATTTCCATGTGATTCGCCAATGTACATCTTGAAAGCTGGTAAAGTTGTGAAACCAATTATTTACAAAATTTTATAAATATAAAGAAACCCACATAAGTTGGAGAACAACATTTTTAAGATTTTATCCAAACTTCGACTTTATCAAACTTTGTCTAACCAACCCTATCATTATAATCCGTTTTACAGTAGAAAATAATAACTAAATCTTTATATAAATTTGTACAATCTTTTACAATACAAACTGCTCTCCATCGTAATTCTGTACGTAATGAAAATTGATTCTTTCTAAAAAAAAAAATACATTGCCGAGGTTTAATCGAATTACGAGAGTCAATATCGAATGTATTGAAATCCTATGTCACATCTAAATTTCATTTGTTTCTTTTATGGCCATTTTTTTCATTACGTTATAAATATTTTATACATTCACATAAGACAAAAGAAATAAATTATAAAAGTATTATTTCGACATTTTTAAAAGCGTCGATCAATCGATGGAAGGACCAATTTTTTTTTATCACTGTAGCCAGACTACAATGTTAATTTTGGAATAATTGAGAAAATGAAATTTATTTCTTTTTATTACACGATTTTAACCCATTTAATTTAATTTAACGAAAAAACAAGTCAAATTAATTTGCTGAATACAATACATTTTCAGCAAAATTACCAATTATATTCAAGTATCGAATTAAAAGAAAATGATTTAATTATTAAACGCTGATAAACATTTCTCCTCATTAACAAGAACAACAATTTTTGCTATCAATACAAATGGGCACGTTGCAGCTTAGGTTAAGGTTTTCGTATCATCGAGTAACTGAAAAATAGAAGATTCAAGATAAATATATCTGTTATTCAATGCATCGTACCATCTTTTCTATCAATTTCAATTTCAATCATGAATTTTTGTGCCAATAGCATGATTGGAAATTACTTTAGAACTAAAAAATGTTTTATTTTTTTTTTATTTTGGTATTCAACAGCAGGCTGGTATTTGATAAGATTCGCCCTAACCGTTCAACAAATTGCAATGTCTAAGAAATTAAAAAAATTTATCACCACATATCGTATCATTTTATGTGAATAAATTGAAATTTTCCAAAAATTAAGGATTTCCGGTTAAAAAAAACATTGGTACGATCCTAGCGCGGGGCTCGACCGGACGAGCATAATCGCTTGGAGGGCGCCGCGTCAATCTCGAAATAGCGTGACTCGTGAACGTCACTGATTTTCCAAATATCTAACACGGCATAATTGCAGGTAACGATTGAGGCTGGGTACACAAAAGCTAAATCTGAACCTCAATTATATTTGCATGCCAGCAGCGCCATCAACAACCGCTGCCCTCCCTCCCTCCCGCCCCGCTACCCGGAAACGCAGAAATTCCCAGGGGGCATTCTATATACTATGTAAACTCAAATGCATCCTTCGATTTCGCATATTAATATCCTCCCCGAAACACAACACTTTCAACAATTCTCTCTACGAATTTCCAGCGAATTTAACCACCAAAAATATAGCCACAATTCGAAAGGATTTACGAGCCTTCGAGGACAACTTTTTTTGTAAATAAATGCTACATAAAATTGCACATCGAGACTTCCGCAAGTACGCATTTCCTTCTTTATAAGTAAATTTCCTTCTTTAAATAAATTAAATTTATTATGCCAATGACTCATTGAGAAGAGATCCATAAAAATGGAAAAGAAAACTTTGAGAAGCTCCGATAACCAGAGATTGTTGTGTGTTCCGTGAGGACGCGGCAGAAAAATGAAGATCCTTGAAGAACGTGAAAGGATATAACATGTGGTGGAAGAGACGTGATTTTAGATAGGGGAGCAAATGGTGAAAAGGACGAAAATGTGATTGAACAAACGTTAAAAGACGTTAAAATCGGGGTGGGGTCGTTATCCGTAACACATTATAAAATAAATGATCGCAACGGACACCTGTCATCGAGGCCATACTTGTGTTTGTGTGTACGTGTGGGTGGGCATATACATACAACGCCGGTTTTTCCCGGCGTTTCTCAAATCACGTAAAAAAAAATCTGTCACGGGTGAAGCTCGAATCCGAGGGGGTGGTAGTCTTTTTTTTTCCCCCATTGGAACCCCGCAAGAATCAGTTGTGGGTCGCAAGTGCGAGAATGGAAAACTGCCATCTAGCTCGAAAAAATATTGTTTTAGGAACGGCTGAAAATCGGGGTGGGGCATTTTTTTGTTTGTTCCTCGTTTGACGCGACGACGTTTATAATAATCGGATGACGCGAGGCGACCGTAAAATCAGCCTTGACACAAGTATCACTTTTTCGTGGGAGAGAAAAAAGAAAGAAGGCAAAAGAAAAAATGTAACCGAGTACAATAAATAAATACAAAGGCCTCGTGCACACTTTCGCTCGAGTTGGAACGAATGACAGATATTACGAGGATTTTTGGAGGTTATAACTGTAACGATTATTGTCATTGAAAAAGAGAAGCGAGGTGGCGAGGTTCGGCCGGGGGTGCAAGAGAGTCGAATATATAGATTCGATATAATATACATATATATAAAGGTGTGGGTCAAAAGAGAGAGAGAGAGAGAGAGAGAGAGAGAGAGGGAGGACTTACCGCGACGAGGGCTGCTAATCTATCCTTGGTCATGATGAACGACAATTATCGAGTCAACGGACGACGAACAGATTGTAGGCGCCTTTTTGGTAATCCCATTCACAATTTTAATCCATGTAACAGCGGAGAGAGCCACGGAGCACTAAAAACTAAGGAAACGGACGCACTAACCGCGAGAGACGACACGATCGTAAAATCGATACACTCTCCCGACACGGCCCTCTCTGTGCTTCTGCAGTGCCGTCTTTCGCGTCATGGCGCACGCGCCGATGACGTCAACATTCGGGCCAGGAGCGAATCGACAGGTGGCACCCTTCTTCTTTTTTTTATTTATCGTCGTTTTCACAGCGTTTTTCGAATGGAATATAACGGCAATTAGTTATAATTACTCGTGGAAATTATACGGAAATCGTGTCGTCGATGGATCGGTAAAATTTGACGGTTATCAAAGTTGGATCCGACCGATTAGTCGTTATTAAATCGTGAGATCGCGCTAAAACACATTGTCACATTGTTCCTCTCTCCTCGTTCATCTTCGGCCATCGTTAATCATTCAATTTTTTCATCGCGGATTCGAGCGTTTCGCGTCCTTGCTCAATCGCGAATGGAACGATGTAGTTTTAAATGTAATTTAAAATTTTTGGCGCCAAACGGACTAACGCGCGCGAGACGCCCTTAGAATACGCTACTGTCACGATCCTCGACAGGTGGCGCCACGAAATTCAACATTTTCAATAAATTTCACCTACGAATATGTTCTATTTAATCAAACAACCGTCGCGATAATTAATCATTTATTTTTTAACGTATTTTGAGGCACAGCTCGAGCTTATATATCGTATGAAATCGAATATCGCCCAAGTACCGCCGAGTTCAAACGAGTCACTCTATGTATACCTCGCTGGTTTCACGACTCGACCGAGGAACGCCATTGTGAGCCATAACGACTGTGTCACACGCTCAATTTTATCGTTCATTTTCACGTCCGTTGGCACGTAACCCGGGAAATTTTCTTCTCGCCATCGACTCGACCAGCGTTATTTCAAAAGTAAGAACACGATCGTTGACCGCTTATTTTTATTCTTCAATTCTACTATTTTAAAGCCTTCGATCGTCCTTTCATTTGGCTGTTAATCGCGCGAGTTTATTCGGCGGTTTACGCCAAAGGGCGCCATTCTCCTTACTCGACATTTTTTTTCGGCGTGGTGTCGCGCACCGCTTGAAATTATTCGCTTCATATTCTCCGATCTTTCTATTTCTCATAGAGCCTTCGATTATTCTTCTCTTCCTCGAGACCCGAACCTCTCTCCCGGACCGAAAGTTCCGTCAATTTTCCACGTTTATCAATTATTTTCTATTCTATTTTCGACCGACTTCCGTTTCGACGTTCGCCGGTTATTTTTTTCCGCCACAAGGATTCCGAGACTCGACGCGTCTTAACCTCACAACCGCTCTCCGCGATGTCTCGCGCAATATTTTTCTACACCACGAAAAACCGCGAAATTTCTTTTTTTTCAAAAATGTTTTTTTCACCAACACGCAGGTTCAATCCTAAAAATATTCTGAATAAGGAAAAATGGCGCAAGAAAACGACGTTCCGACATTCAAGTGCGTCCTCGTTGGCGACGGCGGTACTGGAAAAACAACCTTTGTCAAGCGTCACTTGACGGGAGAGTTTGAAAAGAAATACGTAGCTACGCTCGGCGTCGAGGTCCACCCCCTCATCTTCCATACCAACCGTGGCCCCATTCGCTTCAATGTCTGGGACACAGCCGGCCAGGAGAAATTCGGCGGCCTCCGAGATGGCTATTACATTCAGGGACAATGCGCAGTCATCATGTTCGACGTGACGTCTCGCGTCACATACAAAAATGTGCCAAACTGGCACAGGGATCTAGTTCGAGTCTGCGAAAACATACCGATCGTCCTTTGTGGCAACAAGGTCGATATCAAAGACAGAAAAGTCAAGGCCAAGAGCATCGTCTTTCATCGCAAAAAGAATCTTCAGGTAATTCCGCTGGCATCATTTTTTTTTTTCCCCTCGAAATTTTCAACGAAATTCGTTGCTGAATTTTGCCAATTATTTTACTGTTTTTTCTGAGAATTTTGAATACTCGATCGTATCGCATTTAATGGAAAATGAAACTTGTGTCTCGTCTACAAATAATTTTTTGTCCACGCAACGACTATTCGTATCAATTGTTTTGTTTAAAATTATTTTTATATTTTATACTTGTATTCTCATATTATTGTATTATATTATAATTATTTTTTCATACAGAGCTCCTCCGTAAGATTCACATCCGATTAATCTTTGTATGTTGATCACGAGCGCGCTTCCATATATGCAAAATCACATTTAATATTATTTTTTATTCGCCGATTCGCTGAGATCTCTTATAAAATTTTGCATAAGGAAATTGGAAATTGGGGAAGCGAAATGAAAACACATGTTCAGATTTTAAGCGAAATGCTAGAAATCTGAACGGTGGTTTTAAACTTTTAAATTTTACAAAAATTACAGAAACATGTAATTGTCTCAAATCGTGAATCTTACGAAGAGTATATGAAATATATTGGATGGAAACATCAATTTTAAAAACACTCGATCCATGTTGCAATTGATATTTTCACGTCCATTTTTATATTTTTTTTCAATATATTATGGTGATATGATGATTCAGTGGTCTTACGAGAATCTATGGAGACAAAAATACTGTCCCTCTAATCTGACTGTTTATACATTGAAATATCGTGCAAACGAATCTAATATTTATAACACGGGTATTAAAAAGGTCGATTTTTGCTCGTACATTTCAGTACTACGACATCAGTGCCAAGAGTAACTACAACTTTGAGAAACCGTTCCTGTGGCTCGCGAGGAAACTCATCGGCGATCCGAATCTCGAGTTCGTAGCTATGCCAGCTCTTTTGCCACCGGAAGTCACTATGGATCCTCAATGGCAGCAACAAATCGAGAAAGATCTCAAGGAGGCGCAAGAAACGGCCCTGCCCGAAGACGACGAGGATCTTTAGATGTACAAAATTAACAAAATAAAATACAACACTTCGAAAAATAGCCACCTCCCCTGGCAGGGCCTAAGCGACAAGTTATCCCGCACGTTGTAGGTCTATGAGAAGAAAAAAAAAATTATTTCGTACCAATGTCAACTGGAACATGAACAAAAACAAATTTGTAATTATTATCAGGATTATACGTTCTCGAAAGAAGAAATTTCAAGACACTCTTTACCTTACATCAACCTTTCCCTTGAATCTTTTCGTCATGAAAATAGAAACCTCTCGAGTTTACGTAGTTCCGTCAGTTTTTTTAATTACTCTGTTTCAAGGGGGAGGAAGGAGTAAGAAGATTGTTCAAGAGTTTGTGAAATACTAATGTTTCAATGTAGAAAGAAATATTTTCAGATTGTCCCCCTCCCTTCCTCCCTCCCTCCCTCCCACCCTCCCTTCCCCTAAATAATTTCTTCGAGGGCTGTTTACTATTTTTATAAGCAAAAAATGTGAATGTATGATTTGTTGGAAACTTTTTATTACAAAACAATGATTTTTTTTTCTACGAGATAAACGACGAAAAACGATTAACCTCGTTTTTTTCTTTTTTTTTTTTTTTTAATT
>JABMBV010034296.1:0-15308 GCA_018906735.1 Mesochorus sp. PSUC_FEM 10030011
CAATTTTGAAACGTTTTGATCTATACAAATTCTTATAATTTCTTAAAAATGATCAACGATAAAAATGTTTGATAAACAAATATAAAAACTTGAAACTTCGAGCTTTAATTAGCATTTTTTAAAATTCTTCTACGACAATTTTTCATCAAGTTACAGCCTTTCGAAAATCACCGAAAAATTTAAGGTTTCTATACGCCTTTCCTTTAAATGTTGCATTTAGTATATACGGATGCGTGACTGGAAGAGCAGGTCCAACCCGTGGTAATCTCATTCAAAGTACCAATTGACGTTTTACATGAAGAAGCGGGTTGTAAGACCGATATTTATAGTTTGCGATTATTTAACGTCATAACGCTGATCTTAACACCTTACGGTCAGCTGTATCTTGGCATAAACAACTGCCAAACCTCCCCATCCAGCCTGAAAACCCTCCTCATCGGGCTTCGAATTGAAACGTACGGAACGTTAATTGCCATCCCTCCTGTGTGTAATATAGTAGTCTACTATATCCTCTACACAAATGTATATAGTTATATGTGTACACGATGCGTTGCTCAAGAGTCGTGCGGGTTCGTTAAGGCCCAGCTATTAAGCGAGATCGATCACGAGCAGGCCTCAATCGGACGGGAGTAATCAAGACGAGAGCTGCTGTTTTGCTGGGTGCGTATCTGAGATGAATTTGTAACGATGATGGACCTTGCGCCTCTCCCTATGGTACAACGTTCTCCACGAATTTTCGTTCACCGTTGACATGTAAATCATATACATTCATCATATTTGTTTATTTCGCCTAAGATAAAAACGAACTTTTTGTCTTTTTAACTTTTTTTTTACAAGAAATTCTTTTTTTTTTAATTAACTTTAATTTTTTTTTGTTTTCAATTTTCAAAGTGCACAGTTTTGAAATAAAGCAGGATGAAAATATTCTTAGAGAATAAAAAATGAAAAAAAAAAATGTGTTTTTGTTGAAAATTCTAGTCTTCAATTTTTGTTTTATTTTTGAGAACATCAAGCTTCATCGTGTCATTTGCCAAATTTTTTTCGGGAGATCATAGTCAGAGGTAAAATCATTGTGATTATAGAGGGCAAGTCTAGGGTAGTTGGATCTCGCGAGTCTTGGTAAATATACGCGAATCGCGATCTACTTTTTATGCATCACGTGTTCTGCGGCTTCGTTCATTTTTCGAGCAGCTTCTATACGGCGAATAGAAGCTACCGCTATTACGGTCTGAGGTAATTTATAGTGCTCCCATGCTCAGGTATTCCCAGCGTTGCTTCTGCTGCTTTTTACCCACCCTTCATATTTTTTTTTGCAGTCAGGGAATTCCCGTAGTTATTATAAGGACCGAGTGTACGGGTCGACTGAATGAGAGAGGCAGGAGCACTGATTTCGATACAATTTTGAGCGAGACTTCTCGGCTCATTCTCTTTCTCTCTTTCTCGGCTAGGGATAGAGCAAAGAATGGATCCAACGGTAGCTCTCGTATTAAAGTACGTGAGGGCGCGCGAGGAGATCACGAGATCGTATATACACACACACACACACAGACACATAAGTTGATACCGCTCGCTGCTTATTATATCTCTCCCTGCCACCCAATCGCCCTGAGGCGACTCCCAGGGATCTCTTTCTCTTGGAGATATATATATATATATTTCTACAACTCTTTCTCATACTCCGAATCATCAGAGCATTCAATCTCAGAGCTTCCGAAGAGATCGTGCGAACTGTACTTTTTCTTGTGGCTTAATTATAAATTCATTAAGAATGTGTAGCTCGTATATCACGCAAAGTGGCAAATTTTCAAGAACGCGCATTTATTGCCGAAATTTGTCAGTTACGAAAAATTCGGTAATCCCAAATATAATCCCAACCGCGCATCGATAAACATTTTAACGTTTATTTTTTGTTTGTTTTTTTTCTTTCTTCTTTTACGACTCTTCAACTGGATCCTCGCCGAAACGTATAGCTCGTTAACGCGAAATTGACTCTCCCGAAAATATATCGAACGCGCAAGAATTTAAGACTGGACCACACCGACCGCTTATTCTTTTTACGATCTCTTTTCGTTATATTGAATGCTTATATATGCACACAGCTCGGAGAGATTCACGGTGCACCGGGTTAAGCGGTCAGAGAGCTATTGCAAAACTCTCAACCGCAACCTCCGGTTCCCACACCGACCGACATAACGTATTAATTATGAAATGCTTAGGGTTAAATTTTGTGGAACGATCGGCGAGCAAGCGTGTTCTTTGTTCTATATATAGAGTATAGATACAGATAAACATAGGCGTATAGTATATACACATATATATATATAGTATACATATATAAACCCGTTGTACATTAGCGCCGACTGCGCCGTACGCGAGGAGCAATTTTCGAGCAACGGCACATACATAACTGCTCGAGCCTCCACGCTGGAATTTCTATGGACAATTATTGCCGGCTCGGGGCTAATAGTACAACTCGTGACCTGGAGCAAAACTCCCCTGGATATCCACTGAACATACACGCGGCAATCGAGATGCCGAAGTTTCTTTTTTCATTTCTCGTTTGTATTATAAAAATGAACGCGTTTACGTGAAAAATTCTAAATATATAGGAGTTTCGACAAATTTATGCCTTTCAGATTTTTCCCAGACAATTTTATTGGCGGGACACTTTCACGTGAATTAATAGAGCCGATGAGATTGCACGTTTCGAAAAAAAAAGAGTGTTTCCATAGCGGATTCTGCATGCCAAGAGTTCTCAATGCTGTCGCGGAGACAAAAGAGAAAAAAAAATTCGAATCTTCTTTCAATGAGTGGCTCGAGAAATCATTTCCTCGGGTGGAATCCCGCGTCCGATGGGTTGGTCGCTCGATACGCGCTCGTGCGTAAAAAGTCAGTGATGCGGTCACCGCGCGTCGCGGAATCTTATATTTTGCAATCTCGGGAACTGAGCAATGGCGCAGTGACTTCGAAAAGGAGCACACGAGGCGTAGGAACACCTTAAAGGGGGGTGGTGGCGTGTCGAGCGCATGAATAATAAAAATAAATTTTTTAAACTGGGGCCAGCCGTCGAAAGACGCTTTTCTCGTTTCGCGTTGCCTAAAAGAATGCAAGAAAAAGCAAAAACACGCCTGAATAAAAAAATGGGATACCAGGCGGTCGTGTGCCTTCCTCGGCGCAAATGGACAAAGGAACGTTTTGTCGCGTCTTCGACAGTCTCGAGGATCCGATTAAAATAATCTATCGACGTTCTCTCGCGGCACACGGTCCTCCCGTGTTCGAACGATACTCTGCCCGGTCGCTTCGATAGAGCCTCCGCACCACAAAGAACCCGAGCCGATCGGAGATCGCGTCCGGAGCGTATATACATATATTCAATGAATATAAAAGTGCTATACAAGGTGGAGGAATAAAATCACTTGTCTCTAATCGGCAACAATGGAAAGCTGTTAAGATCCCGAACAGCCGAAACGCCTCTGATCCTCGAGCGGATTCTTCGGCTCGTTGTTTTCTCACGATAAGATGGTGAAGGGAAAAAGGACGTGATTTTGGTGCTTTTATTTTGCACATTCTTCACGCCAAGCCTCGAGATTTTTCAGCGGCTATATGAGAAGGAGAGCTTGTCAATAGAACAAATAAAATGGAATAAAAAAGAATGGAGCTGGTTGAATCGTAATTTTATACTTGAAACATTCGCACGTGCACCACACCGTATTCGTACTCTCGAAAGATTTCGTTCCACTCGGTCTACGTGACGTAGCCGAATTCAATTCGGAGGGTGGTGCACCTTTTCGGATCGTCCTTTCTCTGCCGAATCACTTGCCGAAATCATTCCACGGTTTCATTAAAACTTACTTTGTGTCGGAATAGTCCATGGTTCGGCTGATTTTCACTTAAGTCTCGGTCTTGGTCTTTTGTTATTAAAGATCGAAAAAAAATGGCACTAAAAAAAACAAGCATGAGAATGCTTTTGATGCATCTTATAAAGGAGCCACGGAATAGCAGAAAAATCCTCGCGGGATAAAACATATTTAATTCTCGAGCGTTTGGGCTCCTCGTCAGAGACAAGCTCTTCCACTCAACGTCGTATAAGCGATTTTTACCTTTGCATTTTTAACCTATGACTGAATCATCATCTCAGAAAATTAACAACCCAATTAAAGCGGCCATTAACGTCTCCGTATCTCATTAGGTCCGTGAACCGTTTGCGACTTTTAATGGAAGACGAGCGCGCGCGCTCGGGCCTCGTTTCTTTTTTTTTCGTTTTCTTTTATTTTTTTTTTTATTTTTAAATCACAAACATGATGCGCGCAGTGAAAGGGAGGACTCTCGTTACAGGTGAATCATCGGTTTATGATCTCTTCTTATCGTTCCGTATAAAGTGTACGCAATCTGCGCCTACCGAAATTTCAACATTCGAGAGTAGGCTCCCTCGAAAGCCGCCATTAAAAATTATACTTTAACTGCAATAATATATAATGTCGTTTATTTTCGATATCGAATATTTATATATATGTTCAACGGAAAGAAAGATGAAAAAAAATCTCCTCCGGTGTATTCGTTAACTCGTTTCTTTCTCACCTACTCGAAACCGTTCCCGACTAGGTTGGGCTCTCGAACGAGAAAGGCGGATCGATTTCTCTCTCTCTCGTAATCGAAAACGTCTCGCCTGGTCGTGTTCGTTTCGTTTTTTACGGCCTCGGAAACGCCCGCTCGAACGAGAAGCTACTTTTGCACAATTTTTCAAAATTTCTTTCACCTCTGAACGGCCGGACTGACGAATAAAAATTAATAATTGGATAAATGAAATATGCTTGCGCTCTCATACACGGAATATTATTCTCGTGCGGTGTTCAGGCTCTCATCTATCATTCACGAAAGTGCCTAGAGATTTTCTCAGTAAAAAAGCGCGCGCGTATAGCGCAGCCACCTGCATTGTCTAATACCGAAAAAAAAACTTTTGTACTTGCTCGAACTCACAATCTCTATTGTGTCAGCCATTGTTTTATTCCAGCCAACTCATGAATGATGGCGGCGTTTTTCTTGTTTTTTTTTTTTTTTCTACAAGTATCGTAAGGGCTTCTCTCTTGTAAAATAGAATCGAACCACCCTCGTCTACGAGCAATTCGTTTCGCAACTCATCGCCTTGATTTTGCGATCATCGGCACGCTTTTCTCTCGCACTTGGCAGATGGGAAAAAAGAAAAATACCGCGGCAATAACAATTTACCCTCGTCCGCGTCAGGATCCGTGCCAAGATTTTTTCCGCCTATTGTCTTATTTTTACGCTTCGATTTAGCGCGCACCAACTGCGCATACTCAGTGAATCTATCTCTCTCTTTCTCTGTGTATACACATGTATTCAACATTCTCTCAACTATTCCAAAGTATTGTCTTACGCGTGCCAAGGAACAATGCGATTCAATATGAAAAATATCCAATCGATTTTCTCGACTCACTCGCCAGAGGTCTCTTTCGTGTCTATTGTATTTCAAAGACCACACCGAGGATCCGCGAGAACGTTTCTTTGAGACGCGAGGGCGATTTCTGCTTTTCAATAATTACGAATAACATTCTCTGTTCCGGATATCGCCATCATCTGCAGCAGTAAACAGCCGTAAAAGTGAAAAAATATCATGAAAAAGCAAAAAAAAAAGATTTCGTTTTTTTCATCGTAATCCGAGCTGCATTTATTTTGAAGCTTGCATATGCTTAATAGGCAAAACAAAAATATGTATCATCAATGAATGATCACACAGAGTCTGATCCAAACGGGTTTAATCCCCCTCCGAAGCGACACACGGTATAAATCGTTCTTGTTCAAGCTCAATTCATAACCGCGCTCTGCATCCTCTGAGCGAGAGCGCTGTGGCTCATTAACGATATTAATCCGGCTGGTTCGCATTGATAATTCGCCCATTCATCAGGGTCCCATCTCGGAGGATCTTTAGGCGCTTGGTATACGGTACACTCAGGCATTTCGCTCGTTTCTTGCGAGTTTAGCCGGGGAGAGCGTTCGTGAAATCGATTAAAGTGATGAACCGCCAAGCTCTCGGTTGGGATCCGCAACGGAGAGACAGAGATATCCAAGAGGCTATCGCTGTGTAGTCAGTTTATTTATATATATATGTTGAAGGAGATCTCGGGCGAAATGATGGGGGCGTTTTGTGACGCTATTCCGAGACGGTGGTATCTTTTCCCCCTTCGGCGGTCCAAGCAGAGTGCATCGACGAGACTTGAACACGCGATAGACCAAAACGACATTAATTCCCATGGACAATGCATCAAACCACGACGGAGACATGGTCGGGCAGCGCGCGCTGGATGCCTCATCAAGGGGCTATGCGATAATGAGCCTCCCATCACATGCCCGATGGCAGACTCTCGCGACTCAGACGTGAAAGATTCGTGGCTTCGTTCTTTCTTTCTCTTTTTCTATCTCTCTCTCTCTCTCTCTCTCTGTCTTTTTAAATGCCCTCTCTTATTCTCTCTTTTGCTTTCTGCGTCCATACCCACGTCTTTATCTCTCTTGTCTAGTTTATCTCTCATATATACTGACTCCATCAACGAACGCATGAATAAAAGAACACCGGTGTTAATTCATTCGAGAAATTCAACTCTCATCTCATATGGAATACGTTATATGGGGAGATTCCCCGACGCAGAGAAGATATTGTCGTCGTAGCTCATCCTCCGCCGCCGCCGCCGTTGGTTTGTTCGTTCTTTTCGTATATACTTGTTATTTCCTTTTTGTATACATGTGTCGCGGGCTCCCGTTGCTCATATAATTGTGTTTTTCCAACGAGACTTGACACGAGACAAGCTATCAAAAAATCCATAGAAGCCAAAGAGGTTTTGAGACACGATGAGGAAGAAAGGGGGAGGGGGAGGAGAGGAGCCTTGACGATTTTTTCGTTGTTTTGGTCCTCGGATAAAAATCGATATATCGTACGGACTCATTCGTTCCGCGGTTCCCAGCAATTCTCCGCAACGTTATACAGCAGCGGGTGAGTCACAGGTGACTGTCGAAGATCCGAGATCCTCCGACTCACGCTTTACGGATGGCTGAGCAGCTCGCGCGAGAGCTCTTCTTATTCGATACCGTCGGACGTGTGCATACTGACCAGGGTTGCCACGACGGGGGGTTGCGCCCGGGCACCCTACCGAGAGGACTCGATGCTAAATCATTTCGATTATACCCAGAGAGCCACGGGACGATTAAAACCTTCGGATAATTACGGCAAAAGGGCCACGGAAATATATATTTCTCGACCCTCTCTATCTCACCTATATATTAAAATACAACGATGAAAATGCGCGCTTCGAGACTTTTTCCAGCGCGAATTTTCTACGGAGCCTCAAGCAAGAGCTCTGCTGGCCTATGAATTTTTCTCACAGCGCGGCCGGTGGTCCAGTTGTATGAAATTTCAAAAAAATTCAACATCTAACGAGAATCCGCGGCATTTAGTCTGCTTTTTACTTTCTCCAGGTATTATACATGCCGTAATATCGTGTTTAAAATAATCGCGCGGTGTGTACGTATCTCGTTCCGTTCAACTGTCACTCGGAAGAATTCTGTTGGTGAAAAAAGCACCGAACGGGATCTGGCCCTAAAAGAGTGGAGAGACGATAGCGAGGGGGAGAGTCTCCCAACTCGTTATGTTTCCTATAGGTATGGCGTCACCCTTATTTTTCAAAGGATTATTTCGCTCGCTCGATGTGGTTAACTCGTTTCTCTTGACTCGATGCGGTTTGGTGGTGGTCCCCGGGGGCGCAGTGCGCAAGAGAGAGAGAGAGAGAGAGATAGAGAGAGTGACTCAGGGTCCTGCTCCTCGGTGTGGCTTTTTCGCTGCCAGAAAGGCGTGCCTAAACAATGAAGTTTATGGCTAGGGCCCCGCGGGAGCGACTCGGCCATTAAAACAATCGACAGTCGTGTGCTCTTCTGGCCTCTCACTCTCTCCGAATCTTTTCAAAGGCTTTTACAGTGTGCGTTTGTGTTTATACATGCTTTTATATGTATTCACAAATACGTGTAGAGGGAACCACGGAATGAGGGATGCAAATGCAGGCGCGAGAGCGCACAATGGCGTCTCGCGAATGGTCCAAGGCAGTAAATACCAGTATAATTGCCAGGCTCAAAAGTTAAGGCGCTCTTGGTCGTTCCCTTCCTTGAACATTCGCGTCCAGTTCACTTGGTTATCCAACGCAACAACACGTGCACAATGTTTTAGCCCGTTTGTTTGCAAATGCAAATTTCCTAGTGGATCGCAGACTCAAGCAGTCGAAAATGCTCCAAATGCTTGCCGTTCTATCTGCAGGTATTTACCACGCAAGATTCGTAGACGCTGCGCTAAAACCTCCTGCTCCCAATTCCCTGGGAATTAAATCGGCGGAGCTTCCATGGCTTAGCTCTTCGGATCCTTATCCTGGCACATCTAAACATCTTCGTGATCCTCTTTTATACTGTGGACGCCTTCGAAACATCGCTAATAGTTTGGTTCCAGTCGAGACAAAACGGGTCGTTTCGGGGTGCGGTGTCAGATTCTTTGGGAGCTGAATGAGAGCTGGAAACAGGTTGGCCAATCCGACGTGCAGAATACAATGATATAGAGGATCCTTGGGAAGAGAAGGTGCGATAACGACGCGAGGATCATTGAGTGACTGACGATCGTGCAATAAAATCTTGAGGCGTGTACCAATTATTGTATAAAACCTTTGACGCTATGTGGAATCATCCTCCCGGTGCTTTTTATAGCACAGACATTTAAAGAACCAAATTTTTTTTTTTATTCACTTTTATTGGCCGTATATCCAAACGAGCCATCGAATCGCAAGCGTTTGAGAATTCTGTATGATTCCCGTTGCTCTTTCTCCATATTTGGGGCTTCGTATAATTCTCGTGTCATATCGCACATACACACACACACACACACACTAGACGACATCACGCTTTTAATGAGTTATTCATGCCCACGAGACGAAAATTCGTGGACGAATTTCGAACCCGGATTACACTATGAAGACTGGCGCGTCGGCGTCATCTCAACGACCAATCGCACGTGCCCTGCCTATATTGTGCACGCTCAAACTCTTGTTTACTCAAGATTCAATTTTAGATAATGTTGTGGTATCTCGCTCGATCTCTTGTAATCCGTATTATGTGTGGCGCCATGATCGTTTCATCATTGCCGGTTAACGCGCGCCTTCACTATTCATTTCTTCTCATTTTTACTGTATCGATACTTTCCTTCTTCCATCTACTCGGGGTGATACATCATTAAAATTTGTGCATTACCATATTACACATATTTGTTACATGTCCATCCATAAGTTTTAAATATTCAGAGGTCTGGAAACATTTTTTGCTCTTTTAAAATATGAACTAGATGAGGTTTCATTGTATCGCTGCCCACTCGTTTCGTGGCAATTTGTATGGATCGTTTTTTTTTTTTTTTTTAATTAAACTTGGTGGTTCACGGTATGTCGTTTTTTGGTTATCCAAGCCAGAAACAAAATGTGAGATCGTCGGACCGGTTATATGTTTCCACTTCTCTATCTCTTTCTTTCTCTAAAAGAGCACACGCGGCTACCAAATGGCTAATGCATGTCTGCAGATTGTCTCTATCTCTCCGGGCGCTCGAGTATAATCCACGGACGTAGATTATCACTTCCTTTTTCCGCACGCACAAGTTTTCAGAATGTCGAGAGTCGCAGACAAAGATATCCGTAACCGCAAACCGTACAAGTGAACAATTCATCAATTTGTGCATTTTTTTTAAGCTCGAAAACGTTTTTTTTTTTGAATCAGCAAAGAAGATCTTGTCCTAAAAAGTGTTATTTTTAGTGTTTCCATTACTGGCGACGACGCATCTGTTGGGAAATACATTTTCCAAGAATGTTCTATGGGTAAGTATATATAGACGTGAAGCTTCTCCGCGCGCCATCTTTAGCGTTATCTCTGGTCAATGGATTTTCGGGTATGATCTCAATCTGGCGTCATTTCCCGGGGTCTTTAGTGAACGGACGCGTTTTTGACCGGCGTCATCGCACGAAATCCCCGATGGTCGGCGCAGTCCGAGGCGCCGAACCCAGCCGGTACAGCCTTTTTTTTTATCAACGAAAAAGTCCATTTAGTTACACGTTAGCTGCGGGCGAGTTCACGAAACGATCTTGGAGCACCACTTACCCGCGGTAAAGATGCGCAGTAGGAGGCTTATCGGAGCTTCACGCTGATATCGACCACTATTGATTCTCTACACACCTTCTCTCCCTCCCCAGTCCCCCCTTTCGTCCCCGACATTCTTGAGATTCTGGAAGAACTGTCTCGAGAACATTGCCCTATGCCGGACTCGGCGGATTCTTTATTTCGGCGCACTTTGATGATCCCAAAATCGAATTTTCCGGGTACTATCCCTGATATTGAGCAAAGTCTCGACGTCTGGGCGTCCAGACAGAATGCCATTTAAATTGCGTCGGAATATAACATCAATCGGCCGGTCACCGCAGCCTCTAACATATTGTTTTTCATTCACATTTTTGGCACTAACAGTTTGTTTAAAAGATCATATTTTTTTATTTTTGGATAGCTTCGACTCATACAAATAATAATGAACAAAAGAATCCATTATATGGTAAAATATATGGTAACGGAGATTGTTGTATATCGAGAATGTGTATACAGACCCAGAAGAGGCAAAAATAATGAAAATACACAATGTCGAGCTTCCAAGAGACGGAAATGCGATTCTGAATATTAGTGGACCCGAAAAAAGTATAGCCTTCGAGGCGCTCTCGCGTTTCCTCTTTTGTTTAGGCTAAAACCTTTAGAGATTAATGAACTCGCGGGTGTGTAACTTGAATATTTAAGAAAAGAGGTCGATAGCTAAGGCCCGAAATATGGGCCGTCAAATATTTCTAAACACTCTGCGCGCGAGAGACGAACGCCGCTCTCGCAAAAATTCTCTCTTTAGAGTAAGAGAGAGACAGAGAGAGGGAGAGAGAGAGGAAGAGAGAGAAAGAGAGAGACAGTGTGGCCTCGAAAAACGCGCGGAGCCAAAGCACACGCGTATAATAATAGCTAATAAAGTGTACGCGCGAGCCGGGGTGTATATGCCCGTGGCAGAGCAGGTGGCTTCTCTGTTATACTTGCGTATATATGTACGGGGGAGAGAAGGCGCGCACAGACTGTGTTTACCGCGCGCGGATGAGAGACGAAAAATCACCGGGGGCCACATATGTATACTCGGACGAGCAAGTACGACATTACGGGATTTATTATAATCCCGTAATTCGTGCTCAAGGAGTTTCGTCTTTGAATGCGATGACGAAAGAAGGAGAATAAAAAAAAAAAGTACATATACATACATACATACATCGAACATTGATAAAAGTCAAGAGAAATAAAACTCAGGTGACAAGCCAGAATTATGCGGAATGAAAAATAAAAAAAAGGTTTTCAAGCCCAGAGACATATCAATTCCTATCGCATTACGATGTAAGACGCACGTGGTTAACATCGATATAAATCGCGATACGAACAGCTCTCTCGAAAGGCTCGGGCATTTATACCGCAGGCCGCGTTCGAGGCGGCAAGGGAGTGACGCCAGATCAATATGCGGCTCGATACACCGCAATCCGATTTTATAAAGCTTGTTCGAATATATATGCTACATATTCAAGTGTTCTCGAATCGGATCTAGGCGGTATCAGAGTGGAATATACATGTATACAAGCACTTGGTCAACATGGAACGATCCGATGAATTGAAAATTGAAAGCCCGCAGAGATATACGATTCGAGTCCGCAGCAGAGCTTTGTAGCTCTCGTTCCGCGTCACCGGCGATTCGTGGCTCGCGCAGGGGATCATTGCGACAAGAGATGCAATTTCCGTTGGGGGAAAAAGTGAGAGAAGACAGGGCATACATGCCGGACGACGCGAGTGGCCATAAGTTGAAAAAAAAGGAGAGTATGGAAGAAAGCAGAAAGAAAAAAAAAAATTGGCAGCTGTGGGGTAGTAATCGGCAAATGGAGATGGGCCACGCGAAGAGAAAGAGGAAAAAATCTGCGATCGGTCGTGCTGAGAGCTGAAAGCAGACCGGTGTGTGCTTCATCCACCCACGCTTCCAGACAGAATAAAACTACGCGAGGACCATCGTAAGTACCAAGGAAGTACACTCGCGCGGACGGGGGTGGAGGACACAGAATGGAGCGTGCCCGGTTATACGGTCACTCTTATTCCTCGTCGTTTTATTCTTATTTCTCTTCTTCTTCTCCTTCTTCTCCTTCTTCTTATTCTTCTTCTTCTTCTTCTCAACCCTGTCGACCGCCTACTTTTCTCGAAGAGCAGTTCGTCGCGTCGAGAAGCCCGCGATAGCCCCGAAGCGCCACAACAGGTAAAGGAGCGCGGGGGAAGAAAGGAGGAGGAGGAGAGAGAGGGAGAGAACTCGGACGTACACGAATATAATCGGAGCGCTACGTAACGTCGATTTCATACGTATATAGAATGAGAAGAGAAGAAGAAAGAGAGAGAGAGAGAAAGAAGTTGGGTCCAGTTGTAACGCTAATGCCCTCGTGTGCATTCTGTGTGGGCGTGTCTCAATGTAAGCAACTGAGAGTGAAAGAGAGAGAGGGAGAGAAATACGTACATACACATGTACGTGTGTATTGAAGGCGCGCGTGGACGGTCATTACTTTGCGGGATTTGCAATTGGTCGTAAATGCCCCGAGGTCCTGGCCTCGCGTGCGACGATCGTACGTGTCTCTCGCTTTTTTTCTTATCCTTACTCTCTCTCTCTCTCTCTCTCTCTCTCTCTCTCTCTCTCTCTTTCTATCTTTCTCTTTCTCTCCCGCACTCCTTTTTTCCCTCTTTTTGTTCTTTTCTTGCTCGCTTTTCGTACACACACTCCAGATCCATACTTTAGTATATTATGTGTTTCAACTCTTGCGAGCAGTCGTCTTTTTCTTTTTGCTCGATGTTACATACCCGTATGTATATAATACAAGACGTTGAAACTGCTAAAACTTGGCGACTTGAACTCGCGGATCATTTGATCCGGCTAACCATTATATACGTACTACTTCGCGTGACTTGACGTTCAACACTCACCTTTTGTTCCGTGAATTATCGTGTCGGCGGATATGAACGTAATAGTTATCGGCTATCCTTACCCCAATTTCTTTTTTTTTGTGCCTCACAGTTTTTTTGCTTGATTATACATACACAGAACTCTCTCTCTCTCTCTCTCTCTCTTGAGAGAAAGAGAGAGAGAATGCGTAAAAAACCTCCAGGATAAAGAGAACCACCTGTGGTTGTGGCAAAAGTAATTTATAAATCTTCCGAGAATATAAAATTGAGTCCTCTGCATTAAAAATCATTTTATAATTCGTATTATCACGTTAATATTTCAATTTTTAGATTTCAATAGACGGTGATATTTCTTTAGGTGTTTATATTATTTTTTTTATTATTTTTTTTTAATTTTCTTGATGAAATATACATATTGAATATCGGCATTTGACAATTATTGAAATTTGTATATATCAGGAACTTTCAGGTATCAAAATTTATTAGTAAACGGAAAATACGTCGAACATTTTTGTGCATAAATTCGAGGATAAGAAGGAGGGGTTTCTTTGGCTCGCTTTTTTTATCAAATTGTTTCTTCGTCTGCTTTTATGAGTTGGGTGCACTGGACACGTGCTCCTTTTTTATTTATTCTCTCTCTCCTCTCTCTCTCTCTCTCTTTCTTTCTTTCTGGTTGTAGAATAATAAAGGGATCATTGAAAATTTACTAGTGGAACGGAAATACCATATATACCGAAAACGAGGCATCAAATTACGAATTCAACGTACGTAATTTTGTATATTCTCCGAGTCTTGCCAAACGTGCAACCTTTTATCTGTCGTATAGCTACATAATAATCCTATATAAACGCGTATCGCGAGCGAAATTCGCAAGAATTGCCGATTTCATTGTATTCGAGAACGAGCCCGCGTATACGATAGCCGCGTATCGAAATGATATTTTTTTTTGTTTCTACTGGACCTTAAGTGCTCCAATATCTTGAAATGCGACCGTTCGTATACATTCCATGAATCTCGAGGAGGGATTTTCGTTGCACTTTATCGGATCTTTGCATTATATACATATGCATATTCAATTTTTCTGCTCTGCTTATCGTGCGACTATAAAATCGAAAATAGTGATTTAGTGTTACTCAGTATTACATCGTCTCATTTTTTTGTATCGTTGAGCAATTCGCTATAAAATATTTCCTTGATCCCATTGAATGTCCTTAAAAAAAAACATGAAAACGACGAGAAGACCCGTAGTCGAGATATCCAGCTCGGTATTTCGCGCAAGAGTCTTCTCTTCTCCGGTTAAAAACCTTCGTTTCCCATAAATCACATAGACCTGCGGTCTCTCTCGCGAATCGGGCTTGTACTCGCGATGCAACGAAGACGAAGCTCTCTCCAGGAATGGGCAGGTGCTCGCGAGCTCTCGGCTTGCACCCACTGTCACGCTCAGTGCACCCGTGCCCGCAAAACTCTTCTTCTTCCTGTTCTGCTCTTCTCGTCTCGTATCCTTCACTCTCTCTCTCTCTCTCTCTGTTTTCTCTTCTCATTTACTACATATATATAGACAATACAGTGAATTCTCTCTGAGGTGGATGTACACGAGCATCTTTCACTCACTTTCGTCTCAACGTCTTTCCTTCTTCTCCCCTTCATTTAAGTGCTTTTTTATGCGGTTTCACCGTTTCGCTCTCGTCCTACCCGTCACTTTCTTCCTCTCCCTCTTTCCCCTGTCTTTTCTTCTTCTTCTTTCGTCATTCCTCTTGCACTTTGAGCATTCGCCTCCCCCTTTCTCCTCTCGGTCTCCTCCTTGGAGAGCGTCCACGCTGGTTCGGCGCGCGCGAATTTTAGGCTCCACGGCAATACGGCGTAATTACCGCGTCCTGTGGTTTGCTGGTGGTTTGCCGAGGTGGTAGCTCGCCCTCATCCAACTACAGGTGGTCTTTTCTCGCGTCCTCGGCTCGAGACTCGTTCGCGAATGTATCATCAAAAAATCTATACATGTATATACGTATATACACGCGTGCGAGAAAGCTGCATCATCGTGTCCGCGCGCACTCTTCTCTCAACGGGAGAGCGAGGATTCTCGCTTTTCTCTTGCTCGTTTTATTCCCCGAGAGAGGGAGGGATATATACGTCCGCGAAATTACACACGGGGCCACAGACTCACCAAGTGTATTCCAACGTCGGGCAAAGCACCCTGGCTAAAATGCTATATACATATACATATAATATAA
>JABMBV010034406.1:0-15307 GCA_018906735.1 Mesochorus sp. PSUC_FEM 10030011
AAATATATATTATTGAATTATCCTTGCGGTCTCTCGCGATCTTGGAGCGAAACACGAGGTGTGTGTACGCTGGAGCCATGTACTATATTTTGTTCTTCTCTCTCTCTCTCTCTCTCTCTCTCTTTCTCTCTCATTTAAGAGAGGCGCGACGCTCGTATTTCATCCGAACGCCTCGGGATAAACTGCACTTGGATCACGGTAGAGAAAACGCAGTCATCGAATATCCCGATCACGCTGCTTATACCGCGATGAAGAGGCAAAGGGATTTTAAAAACATGTAGACTTAAAAAAAGAGAAGAGAGAGAGAGAGAAAGCATACGCGGAAGATGTGGCACAGATAACCACGTTTTGCGTCCTTATACAGCAATATTCTACCCTTCATAAATGCCATTATAAATTTACGCATCGGGAATTATTTTTCTCTCACATTTACCGCGATCACAGCTGCAAATGATCTTATCGAGTTTTCGAAGTGACTCGACAATTGTAATGCAAAATAAAATACATTTTCGTCGCTACAATTTCTTTACGTTTAATTAACGGTTTTTTTCTTGCATTTACAATAATTGTAAAGATTTCTTACGTTGAATTTAAGTTTATTTTTCTTTTGCAATAATTGTTAGGATTTCTTACGTCGAATTAACATTTTTTTTCCTTTGCAACAATAGTTTGGATTTCTTACGTTGAGGGAAATTTTTTTTTCCAATAATTGTTAGGGGTCTTACGGAGAATTAACTTTTTTTTTACGTTTGCAATAACTATTAGGATTTCTTACGTTGAATTAACTTTTTTCCTTTGCAATAATTATTTACATTTATGAAGTAGAATTAGCGTTTATATTCTTTGCAATGATGATTATTTGTATAATTTTGAAAATGAGTTTAGCGGATCGAGTCAGAAGTTCCCGGAAACTGATGCGAAAGCGAAACGAACTTGTTTCGTCGTAAGTGAGATCGGGTGCGGCTGGGGCGTATTTGTATTTATCTTCGGTTTGTTTCCTAAGGTGAAAATCACCATGACGAGAAGCCTAACGGCTTCCGTTTCCATATATACCACAATGATGAATCCCCAAGGACAAAGTCATACTCCGAAAGAGAAGACAAAAAAAAAGGGCGATGGAGCTACCGGGGGGGCTGTTGGCGAAATCGTCAAGAGTCTTCTCGTGAAGTTTCTCCGGTTGGTTATTGGCTGCGGAGCGTGCGCGGGCTCGACAACACGAGAAATGCATCTCGGAGGCATAACGGGAACCCCGGGCGCTGGGCTTGTCATATTTTGGCCACGACATCGTTGTATTTATGGGCCGCAAAAATATGGCCAGAAAACGTTAGGAGGTCGGTGAACACGGTGGTGCGTGTTGCGTATTCTCGAAGATGCGCTCTTTCTGCGGGGGGTGAACGCGAGAGCAAGAAAGAGAGAGAAAGAGGGGGGATTGGAAGAAAAACCGTGCTGAAGTTGTGGATTTTCAGATTTTTCCCTTCAGCTGTTCCAGGTCTCGTGTCTCACTTTTTCTCGTGAAGAAAAACATCGATGCGTTTCTTTCCTTGAATTATGACGTTTCGTGGGCGGTTAAAATGTGCGCGAAAATACGTGGAAAAAGTAAGAGCGTGCAGAAAACGCCCGGAATAAGGTAGCCTCGTAAAAATATTCATTTTTTTTCTTCCTCTCTCTCTCTCTCTCTCTCTTTGGTTTTTTATTTCGTCTCTTCGTGCTCCGTATCCTCTCCCTGAACTCGTGATTCGTCCAATATCTTTTTCTCGGGTCGCGCATAGGGAGACCGCAATAAAATTGCGCAAAACTTTACGATGATTTACGACCTCGGACGAGTTTCGATTGTCCCAACGATCTTTGGTTACGATCCGTAATAATGTGGTCATATTTTGAAATTGCACACTGTTTATGGCGAGACGCAGCCGCAATTTCATTATGCAACGACTACTCCGCACTGAAAGACGTGCTTCCATTGGGGTTTTATTATTTTTTCTAACTTTTAAGAAATTTGAAGAATTTCGGAAACTATATTTTTATTTAAAGCCAGCGTGCACATAGCTCCTGTGGTTTTCGATAACGGAGATATGACATTCAGGACATTCTTCATCTCATGTTTGGTATTTTAACGAGCAATTTATACGGCTCTCGAGGAATAGAAAATTTTTATAGAGTATAGGAAAACGATTTTTGTATATAATTCTCATAAATCGGCATTTTTTTCTCGATACATCGTGGAAATCCATCTTGCACGCGTGTTATCAACAATTTCCTACCTGTGGCAATGTGTCGATCGGGACAAAGAGTCGTGGTAAAAGTATTGGGGACACGAATTCCGCGTGAATAATGGAAAAACTCGGGCGGATCACGAGCGAATCGCATCTGCTAACAACCAGGCTAAATTTGTGAGTGAGCACCCACACGTTCACAAATTTCTCGAAATCGTTGATACGTATTGTCCTCTTTTTCTCGCGTACATATTCAATTGTGTGTGTGTATGTTTACTTGACGATGAAAATCGGCGTGTCGCGGAAAGGTGCGGGGAAATCGTATGAATGCTGATTCGAAATCCGTGACGGTCCCGGCGATCTTTCATGCCTTTACAAAATCTCGACCGAATCAAATGCGTGCGCAGCCGTTGAAATTTTCTCAAAAAACACGACGAAAAAAAAAACACACACACACGTGATCATTGAGACAAGAAATTTTTGTGCCAGAGATCGATATCTCAAGCTTATCTTCGAAATCGAATGATGAGCGGTAAATTTTTCAGGAAATGGCTCATAAAAAATGAGATAATTAAAATCGATAAGGCTGCTCGCGGTCGCTTTAATTGCGCGTGTACGCGCGCGACCCCCATTTTTTATTCGATGCAGTTTATATATATATTTTTTTTTCTTCTTTTCTGCTGCGCAGCTGCTGCAGTCCAAGAGACGTGAAAACTTTTAACGAAGGGACATTGTAAAATCGAGGACATGTACAGCGGGTTTTTCATGACGAAGAGAAGAAATAAGAGAGAAGCCGAAGACTGCTCGCGCGGAGTGCCTTGTGGGCGGAGAAGCACGCAAAAGCCGCATCGGTCTCCGTGAAATCGTTGATTCGACGCGGCGAACGACGTTCTATGCCAAGGCATCTCCGGTCCCGGCGCGCGACTGTCCCGACGCACAAGGGGTATGCACTTCTTAAGTAGCCTTAAAAGTATCGTCCCTGTGCACGGAATATGACCCGCGTATATACACGGGAGATAAAAGCCGAGAAAGGGACGGGAAATACCTCTCGCGCTTGCTGACCCGCTGCTGCAAACTTGGACATTACTTTTGCCCCTTTCTTTGGTCCTCTTCTCCTCGGGCAAAGACGAGACGCGCGTTCACGATTTGACTCGCTCGACCCTGCTCCCACACACGTACAACACACATTTACAAACGCACGCATGGCGAACATACGCACACATTTGCGACTCTTGGTCTCCGCATTGTCGTTTTCGTGATTATTCTCTTCGGATCTCGTTGCGTCTCCGTATACGGTAGCCAACCGCAGAAGCACCAAGTCCAAAGAAAGTCAAATGCAAACGCTCATACGTGCTGGCACATGTATTACGTGCGAGCTCTCTCTTTCTCTCTTTTTTTCGTATTCTGTATCTTTTCCCTGTATATTACAGCTGAAAAACACCGGTGTAGTTTTTGCTTCTCTCGTTCTTTTCTTCAGTTGTTTCTTAAATCTTTGTCGGATACCATTATTCCTCGAGAGAAGTTTCAACGGCGAGCATGTTGAATACCAAAGCATATGTAAAATGGACTGGACGCTCCGTGCCGACACCATATCACAATGCCGAGCACATGAATGCAGATCGTATACCAAGTTTTTCTTCATTTCGTGCAAGAACAAGCTCTCACTTACGCAATAAAATAACAACGAGTCCACCAGTTCTACAGAGATGATTGTATGCCCACGAATTCGCAAGCGCACCACAATGTCCATTGTGTAATTATGATAATTCGTCAGTATATTTTTATTTCAATACGAATTTGTCCAAAATTCGTGCCCTTGTAAATTCACAATTATTACACATTTTATATTGAAAATTATTTATGATGAATAATATTTATCCATAAACTTCTGCTATGTTGCTATTCCTAAAACAAATTTTTTCTGGGTTGGTCCTTGTGATTTCACAATGGTAGCATTTTATGATATTTATTCGTGATAATAATCTGTAATTCGTAAAACTTATATCAACTAATCAAGAAAATTTTATAAATATTTTTTTCGGCATTTCCTTTATTTTGATTATTTTAAAGCGAATTTATCAAGGGTTGCTCCTTGTGGTTTTATAATGATTATATTTTTATCCACGAATCAGGAAAATGTCACGAATATATGCATATTTTTTTTCTAATTTGCCATTTTATTTTTCTATCGAAATAAATTAATAGAATTGACTCTTGTGAGTTGACAATGATCATACTTGTGATAATTACTCATAACTTTATGACTATGACAAATTTTCAATTTGTGAAATTTTCATCCACTATTATCGTAAATTTCACGAGTATTTTCTTACAATATCCATTCTGTAATAAGATATAATTTGTTATTTTTTTTTCTTTTGAAATACATAAATGTATATGCTGGGCTGGTCCTTGTGAGTTTACAATGATCACACTTGTGATAATTATTTGTGACTAATTTGTAATTCGTAAAACTTTTATTCACGAAAAATTAAAATTTCACGAATATTTATCGGTGCGAAGATATTATTCATGCCCGCCCCTTCGATTTCATGCCGACGTCTATGGGAGCTGAGTGAATATATTATTCAAGGAGAATTTCCCACATTTCTTCCTTTTCTTTTTCGTGATACATATGTATATATGCCAGAATCAGCAAATCGTAGCTGCCTCACGACGACCAACTTGCCCAACCCCCGAGACACAGCCCCCTGGCCGGCCATAATAAAACACCCCATGTGTCGTCTTACAATTGACCATTGTCCAAGGTTCTATGGTGAGCTATGACTTCAATCAAGTTTCCGCACACGCTTTGGCCCCGCGCCGAGAGAACATTGAGAGAAAGAGTGCACGTCAGCACCGAAGATCGTGCTGAAAAGAAATAAGAACGAAAGAGAGAAAGAGAGAGAGAGGGCAAAAGTTGGCGCTTCTCTCAACCAAAAGAGGTACTCCGCCCATAGGCGCGAAGCGCAATTGTTGCTCGATTCTCTTTCAAGTCGTGGGAGTGAAGCCGATGAAAAAGTTGGTTGGATATGAGGTGTTACCAGAGTAAAATCGCTGAAGGACTTTCGGAAGATATTGTGAAAAACGTACGACTTTGTCGGATTCTACGACGCCGCCTACTTTGTTTGCGAGCCATATGGCAGCTCGCAAGAAAATCTTACTTTTCAACATATTTTATTTGAGGATGCACTTGCATAAACCGAAAAATAAGTTGAGGTTTTGATTTTTTTCTAATCTAGAAATAATTATCGAAGAAACTCGATTTTCAAATTTTAGACTTTTACCGGTTCGTTGAGGCGTTATTGAATGCCATAATCGCAATTTTTAGTGACTTCTTATAAAATCGCATGTTCAAGTTTTCAAGAAGGTTTTGGATTATTTTGTAAAATAAAGTTGTATTTTTAAGTTCTCTCATTACCAAAATAACTGAAGAGTGCAAACAACCGAATTCGATTATGTTAAAAACTAATCTGATAATTTGATCGAAAGAGATCGAGATGAACGTGGATAATCATTAAATTTCAAAGGGTTAAAAAATCTGGTAAAAAGAACTTAAAAAATAAACGATAAAGATCGCAAATGTGAGAAAAGTCGTGATAATTCAGCACCGAAAGTTTTTATCGTAAAGAGAAGGTAATTAAGGGTTTTTTTTTCAAATTTCTCTTTTTTTAAAGGGAATACAATTTTTCAGGATTATTTTCAATTTTACACAATGATTATACGTTAAATTCTCGTGTTTTCGTATCTTTAGGATTGAACCATATTATATATGACGATAAATTTGATAGGGTCATTGAAATAGAGCGAAGAAAAAACCTGCAAGAAAGATATTTTACTGAAAATTCAGCCGCGGGACCATAGCAGAAGAAGAGAGGAACAGAGCGAAAATTACAGGAGCGACGAGCGTTTGATATAGGCGAGAGGTTTAATATCGGTAATCCGCCTTCCATTGTTCCTATATACTCGGTGCAACCTCGCGCGGTGATTTAATATTAAAAATCTTAATCGCAGGATTGCGCTTTATCTTCCCCGCATACTCGCTTGCCAATTTAAATTTTTCTCTCGCTCTTCACTATCACTCATTTCATCCTGCCGATGCTCATCTTCGTATCTTTTTACGAGCTCGTACTATGAGAGCAGGTACTAAGCTCTCTCTCTCTCTCTCTCTCTCTCTCTCAAGAGCCTCTTATTAAGTATTTAATTTTTCCCTTTTGTCGGAATTTTCCCCGCTTGTCTGGCAATAGAGATGAAAAACACGCGGCCACGGGAAACTTTAACGAATTGAATGACCGAAAGGATAGCGCGCGTCTGCCCGTAGCTTAATGAGACGAGAGCACTGATTGAGAGAACGAGTAGACTGATCTTGATGTAATTGAACAGACACTCGGAGCATTTATATTTCATACGCAAAGGAATATATACGTAGGTATATATATATTTTTTTATCACCGTCTACTTCGTCATAAATTCCATTTATTATTGAAATTTCATCGAGACACAAAGCCTCGATGCAATTTATTGAATAATTATATTAAATTGGAGAAAAAAGAAACCATAGAATAAGACGAATCGAGTCGACGCGAAAGCGAATCAAATACGTAACATTAAAAACTTTTTATTATCTTATTATTCAAGAATTCTCTAAAAGATAATTCTTCATGACTATTTTAATTATCACAATCAAACTCGCTTTTAAATACCCTTCACCATCGCTTTGGTAATACAAAAAATGTCGTACTTCATTATACTCGACACTTTAATCGATAATAGCCAATGAGAAAAAAATAAAAACCATAAATACATCAAACTTGGTCTGAAAAAATTAATTTGAAAAACCAATTACTTTACAGCTTGCAAAAGTGCCAACATTGATTTTTTTAAATGTCAAAAAATGCTAAAAAAACAACGTTCACGTTTCTGAATTTTTCTTTTCTTATCATTACACTTGGAAACTTAATTATTGTTATAAAAAAAAAAGTTTTCAATGCTATTGTGTTCAATATACATGTCTAAAATCCTTAAAACATTTTTGGAAATATAATTGAAATACAATGTGCAAATGTATACAGTATCTTTTTTTTATTTTGTATACTTTTTAATTTTTACATTATCATAATAAAATAATTGTTTTTCAATGATTACAAAATTCATGATTACGAAAACGTAACATTGTATTTGACTATACGTTTCAATCACGAGTTAGCTCGAGCTTAGATACACTCCTTAATTTATTGTCAAGTACAATATCGACTTTTCTTCCTTCTTACTCTCGCTTATACCAGGGGTATTCCTCTTAACCTCTACGGCCCCGGTGTAGACTCATAAATATTTAAGGGTCCTGGTGCTCGAGTCAGTGATTAAGTCAGCCAGAGTCTCAGCCAATATTGTGCATGTTCAAGCGTTTGTATGCAGACTTATATACGTTTTTTCAAACACATTAATTATGTGAATAAAATGAAAGTTCGTAACAAAATATATGTAAAGTTACATTTTTTAAATTAAAAAAAAACACAAGGACAATTTTCAATGAATATTGCAAAACTGAGTCGACTAAAAAAATATAGAAAAAAAAGGATCGTTATTTTATATGATAAAAATATTAGCCACTTGCATATTGTTATTTAACTTTAATATTTAAACATTATTTGAAAGAAATTCATACCAATATATTCAAACATTTCGCCATAAAGAAAAAAAAAAATTTCATAAAAAAAAAGTAAATTAAACACCATTCGGAAGAAAAACATAAAACTCGGGAAATTCATCAGAGAAAAAAGAAAAGAAAAACAAAAAAGAGAAAAAAAATGTTTGGAGACTTGGGTTTCTCGTAAAAATGGCTTGAAGTTTGAATTTAAAGATTTTCGGGTCATTGTTCTGTAAAATAGAGTACGCGATAGATCGAGAGATTTCATGTCACTTTTCTCTTTAATAACATAGCGTCGAGTCAGTGTCACATTTTTTTATGTAAAATAGAAAAAATGAAGTTTACAAAAATGATAAACAATTTAAAGTGAATGTCGATTGTTAAAAAAAATCGGAAAATCGATATAATCCTGATGTTTGAAAAAAATATATGCATCATCATTGATGTATCTTTCATACCGACCATTTTTATGGGATACATATATAAAATGTATAAACGAAAAGTATAGTAGATATGAAAATGATTCGATATTACATCGTCTTGATATGACGTATCCTGGAGCTTCAACAGGATAAAGAGTACTAGAGGAAGAGAACCGGAAGCAAGTTTGCCTCGTCTTGGCTCTGGTGGGCGTATTGATCGACCAGGTATGTGTATATATACATTCCCTCTCGTACACTTTTGCATCAGTATACTCTTGTACATACATGTACACACTCTGGCAGACGTGGAAAATCTCCTCCATCTCACTCTGTTTCTTTCTCTCTCTCTGTATTTTGCTTTTGTACCTTGTGGTTTTATTACCACATCGTTTCTACTGTGTTACCCGAATTTATACACAAATTGACCCGCGACCCTTGCGAGATGACTCTCCACCGGTCGCAAAATATTTTATGAATTTTACTTGAGAAAAAATACATTTAATAAAGTCTCTTTGAGTTTCATTTTCGAGACTATACCAACGTGAACATTTAAAAGCTTCTTAAAGAAAAAAAAAAATTTCTTAATATCAACCACTTGTGAACTTTTATTTTATTGAAAAAACAATCCGGAAAATATCAATTATTTCTCGACGCCAAAATTAAGCAATGTTTTTTCATATAATTTTCTCAATATCAATCGCTTATTATCTTTCATATCATTTGATAAAACGTAGATAAAATGTCATATGTTTCTCGACTTCAAAATTAAACAATTTCTTCAAAAAATTGCCTAAATTTCAACCGCTTATTAACTTTTATTTCGTTGAATAGACAATATATAAAATATCAAATATTTATTGACTCCAAAATTAAAGAATTTACTCAAAATATGTCCTCAATGACAAAATATCAAATATTTTTGTACTCAAAATTAAAAAATTCTTTTTTCAAAAGTTTCCTCAATGTAAATCACTTGTTAACTTTTATTTCATTGAAAAAAAAATCCCGCAATATATCATATATTTTTCAATTTTTAAATTAAAGAATTTTTTTCGAAAAATTTTCGCAATGTCAACCATTTGTTTACTTTTATTTTATCGAAAAGAGGAAACAGACAAAAAATCAAATATCTCTCGACACTAAAATTAAACAGTTTTTTCAAATCCACTCAATTTTGGTTGGATGAAAATTCAAAAAAGAAAAAAATCAAATTTTTTGCGATTTAAATTAATCCTTTTTATTTAGAGAATCTCCTAAAACGTGACAAAGATGAATACAGGAAAAAAAGCACGAATACAAAGCTCATGTATATGCGCATCCACAGATCGAGCATTGAAAAATTGGAAAATCAATCATCCTTTCGTTTATTTCGCCTCGCCGCAACCAGCGCACAAATTTTCCATTCGGCATCTTTCTTGTCCTCGCTATTTGCAGTTTAGAGCTTGAAGGAGTCTGGTCGTTTTTCTCTCGTCCGCGCGCTCTCGTATATCCTCAACAGCATCCAGATCCGTTCTCGTCTTGTTTCTTGCCAGTTTTCAGTCCTTGATTTTGTTTGAATTGTACACGTTTTCTCTTTCAGGGTTGATTGCAACGTTCGTCGTTTTCTAACGATATATATATATATACTCGTCTGGTGCAAACCATTCTCGAGACACGCTCTGGCTTTAAACAAATTAAATTTCGTAATGGTATTACACACAAAATTATCAAGCTCTTTATATATATATGCTACACGAAATATAATTGGATGGCAGAATTGACAAAAGCTCCTTTTATATCAGAGACGCACGATGAAGATGCGGAGTAAAACGTAAGAATTCAAAAGTAAGGATGCAATTTACGTGATGTGAAATACTGAGGTGTCTGTACCAATTTAATATAACGGATATATCTGCGGTGCAAACCTCGCACGAAATTTTTCTCGTGCGGTTTATCATCCCTTCCGATCTCGTTATCGACGATTCCTTCGCAAGTGCCCATATCGTGGTGGTAAACTCCCCGGAATCGTTCACCTCTTCTTCCGTATTCTCCTGGGGTTCTAATTCGATAATTTTCATCTCTATCGCCCTCTCTGTCGCTCTCTCTCTCTCTCTCTCCCTCTCTTATCTTCTTCGTCCCTGCGTCTCTGAGGTCCTATGGCGCGACTCGCGATGGTTATATTCGAAGGTGAGTTTCTGTAATATCAGAAGAAAGGCTCTCCCTTCTTTGTCCCCACATACCCATTACCATTAACCCGAAAATTTGCACTGTACAGCTCACTGGTTATTTTCTTAAATTGGCATTAATGCATACCACGAAAATGCCTTACTCGATTATGAGATGAGGTAACGAACTCAAAGGTATACGCTTGTATAATTCAATAATTTTCAGCTTCATGTATTTCTCGATCGGAGGCTTTTTTTTAATAGATCTTGATTATTGTCATAAAAAACATAATATTATTCGGCCCCGTTTCATTTATTACCAATATGATTAATAATGAAATAAAAACGAATTTTACGGTTATTATTTGGTCCCTTTGCTCTCAATATCGGTGACATATTTGTCTTCGATAAATGGGAACGTCAATTGATGATTAAAATTCTGAACAATAAAAATCTAGATTGGTTGAGATGTTGAATTTTTAAATAAAATAACAAACATTGAAATGTAGTATCTAATAAAATTTAAATACACCAGGAAGTCGAAATAAATTTCGACAATTTATGTGGATAAATTTGATAAATATCAGTATAATAATGACCTCTAATTTATCGAATGTCGGTACAAAATGACATTCATTTAAATAAATGATAAACGTTATTTTGAGTTAATGCTCGGTATTGTTTCTATTTTCCTTGATAATAATGATTGATATAATTATTATACTTCATAACGATCACTATAATGCGAATTAGGATTTTATTCTTTTATTTAATGATTCAAAGTCGAAAATTGTATCAAATTATTATACGATTTTTAAGTGATTTCCATCGTTTCTAATATGTAATTACTAAAATGCCAGCAAGAAACGCCAGCATTTGAATCCTTCGAGAGGCAGTGGGACGTGTATGTCCCACTTTTATCTCAGTTTTTTTTACTTTTATAATATATTTTTGCACTTTTTTTATGTACCTAAATAATTTCAAGTCTTTTAGGAACTAAAGTTACATTATTCTAGTGATAAACTATAAATACTGTTTATTTTCAATTAGTTATTAGCAACTCAAGTCCAAAAATATCGACTTATTCAGACTGTAAATAAACTAAAAGTTCTAAAGCTTTGAAAGTTGTTTCACGTGTATTTTACATCTGATGCCAAAACATATTATTTCTACAAAATTTTTCTTAGGTTGATTATTCATTTAATTTTCAAAAATCAAATAAATACAGAAAAAAAAACACGGGAAAATGTTTTTTAATTTCATAACGTTAACTTCAGAATCGTAATTCGCAACCCCAAAAATATGAAAATCATTTATGATTTTCTAATATTCAGTGGAAAAAATATGTCCATCAATGGGTTAAACATTTCGCTGGTGCAAATATGCACTGATGTACAGTTTGAGGCTCAAACTACGCGATAGTATCTCGAACTCTAGATTTGCCCTTAAGTTTTATAGCTCGAAAATAGAAATGGCAAGACTACAAAGAATTTCATACACGAATAGCAACAATGAGATGCGCATAACAACATTTCAAATACTCTTTGCTCTTGATACGTGCTCCATTCGTGTATTCATAAGTACTCGATCACTCTCAATATATATCTATACACATTACGCATCTCTCTTGACTCGAAATGGAGCTCGGTGCGCAAATCAATGGCCCTTTTCGATCGTCCGGTTCCCTCACAGAGCGTCATACCACTATAGATATATATCGGGACGAAGGGAGAGAAAATCTCCCTCTCTCACGTTTACTTGTGCTTTTCCATCTGTAAATCGAAATCAGCATTCATTCGTCCCGACCATTGATACTCGAGTTGCCCGTCCAACGTTTCCCTTTGGTCACGCAAAATCCATACAATAACGCGGTACATAGTAAATCGTGTGCACTATATATATATATATATACGCACGTATGTACATATGTATATTATTTTCACATAAATGGATTTTCCCACCACGATTTATGATAGAATATTCGTATGCAAATTCAATCCCATTTGCGACGGAAACGATGAAATTTTATCAAGCGAATGTTGTGTTGAAAAAAAATATATATACATATATTATGCACTGATAACACTCGCGGGAAATTATTAAATTGTTGGAATTTGTTCTGGTATAAATACTGTCGGAGCGGTTTACTATACATTTTATTTATTTTTGTTAAAACTACTGTTGAATATTTATGAAAAATATTTCGATATTTTGGACGTTAACTTTTGTGTTGAAAACACACGTTGAAAAATGTTCAGTACACTTTGACTTTTATCGAGTATATATTTCGATATATCCGCGTGTGGTTGATACACTTTTTTAAGGGATTAATCCACATTGCACGTTAAATAAAAATGTTACTTTTACAAATTTTTGTTAAAAATATTTTATCATTGATATCGATATAAAAGTTGTTGAGCTTAAAATAAATATAGTTTTGAAATACATGAAAGAAAAAATGTTATTTCAATATTTTCAACATTTTTTATGTGCGGAAATGATAGTTAAAGGTTTGGAAAAATGGAAATGTTTTAAAAAAAAAGAAACTTTTCAAAAAGTAGGCAAATAAATTGCGTGAGCCATAACTCTAGGATGAATCGTCTGAACTTAAAAAATTAAGTAGTATTCAATTACGTATAATAGTGAACTTATCCAGAACTACAAATATTAGTTTTTATACTTAATTTACAAAATAGCGAATGTTATTTAAAAAAAGCGGATTTTTTCAGTGATTTTTGCTAATAAATATTTAAAAAATAAAAATTTTGAGATAATCACAGTTCCGGCCGAACTCACACATGTAAGGAATATATGATTAAAATTTCAAGAGGATCGATTTAGTAGTATTTTGAGAATCGAATCACGTAAGGCCAAAAAATGTTTTTTTTTTCAGTAAAACGCATTTAATATTTATTGACATATTATGAAAAAATATTACGTATGCCTAGTCAGCAATGCCTACGTTATATTTTTTAAAAATACCAACTGTCGCAAATTGAAAAAAAAAATCAATTTCTCGAAAGTAATAATTAATTTTTTAAAATAATATTATTACAAGAGTAATAACAATTTTGCGTCTGAAAACTGTATCTTTTATATCAATCTGAGGCAACAACAAGCAATTTTTTCAAATGATATAGCCTTGACATTTTTCGTTTGCAATAACAGACGCGATATGGCGAACGGATCTCGATTGGGTGGTGTTGCATCGTGACAGACTGATAGTTCTCGGCTTTATGAATCCCCCGGGTAATTTGAGCACATTGGGAGGTGTCGTGACTCAAACTCATCAGCCTTACGTAACGTCGAGCCCTTATGACGAGGACGAGGAAGATGACGAAAACGACGAGGATGACGATCACGACGAGCACGTGACGGTAACTCCAAGATCGAAAATAATTGTTTCTCTCGCTCACGAGTCGTCAACGGGAAATCTCAAAGGTCCCGATACTCCGATATTCTTAACAACAACCGTAAAAACACCGATAATCACCACTCGATCGAACACCCCGGGGATTAATTACCGATCGACCCCCACGCCATCGATCGATGACAAATTTACCGTTTCGACGATTCATGATTTTATCACCAAGAGAAGAGAAAATCTTCCCAATGGAATATCAACGACGACAGTAACGACCGTATCGAGATCGAGGTCCGCTCTTTCGAACAATGAAAAATCGTCAAGATCGACCGTCATGAGCATCACTACGAAAGATCCCGCCAACAGTAGCGTCAGGAATTTTTTGAAAAATTCTAATTCAAGAAATAAATCGAGGATCAAAAATGGAGTACCGAAATCCACGAAAAATAGCCCCAACAACAGGGAAGGAAATATTACTGCTCAAAGTCTTCAACTTGTCATGAACAGCCTGGCAGATCTCGATCATCCGGATGAACTTAATATCGAGCTACGATCAGGTAAAAAGGATATTTAAATATGGATTTTGTTGTTGTTGAGGAAACAGCCTCACTTCACATTGTTTCTTTGATTTTATAGAGACAATTGAAATTCGAAAAAAATATATTTTTTTTTTCATTTATTTACAATTATAATCTGTTAAAAAATTGTAACTATCAAAAATTTTGGGTTTGTTTGAAAAATATAGAAAAAAGAAAAAAAAAACAGTTTTTTAAATATTTTGACAAGTTTTGCTCAGCAAATACATTTTATATTCATTTTGAAATAACACGTGATATTATTATCCGAACTATAATTACGCTCAATATATTTTGAACAAAGCAACAGACATTAATTTTTTTTTTTTTAATACAATCGAAATATACGACAAAAATATACGAAAATTAAATAATCTTGATCAATAATCGAGTAAAAATAATAAATTTAATTACTAGATATGCAATACATTTAAATTCAGTATAATATTATTTCTATTAAAAGAAAATATTCGTTTAAATTTTTCTATCTATTCCATAATACCATGTATACAAAATTGAATAATTATACTCAGGTGAATCCTACGGTCCTGTCAGTCTCGAGTATCTCAATTACGCTATTGCCTTGGGAGTTTATTCAGTGAGATATCCAGCTGTCTTCTGGTCATGCAATAAAGCACTCGGTACCATATTTAGTCTACAATTGGTCGCTAATTCAGCTCAAAGTTTATTAGCGTACGCTGGAATGTCCGTTCTTTATAAGGTAAAAATATAATTTTTCTTCGTGTCTTAAAGGTGGATGTTTCAGTATTCGACAGTGTCCTAATATTCGACCCTTAAGGACCTAAACATGTTTGAACACTGAAACACTTACTTTACTGTAAATTTCGTCGTTTTAAAATTTTTTAAATTAATTTCAATATTTCGTTAATTGAATCATTAATTTTAATACTTAATTTAATTAATAATTAAATTTTACATTTT
>JABMBV010034407.1:0-25298 GCA_018906735.1 Mesochorus sp. PSUC_FEM 10030011
AATTTTTTGCATATAAATAAGAAATTATTTTATAAAATTAAAAAAAAAAACGTAATTATACTATTAACTATCTAGAGCCTCCTCAAATGATTTTAAATCACGAATGGTATTCAATTTTACATGTTGGGTATTTTTTTAGATGACCTAATTTCCAAACATTTTTAGAACATTCAAATAATTAAAGAGGTGCTGAGGGTATAGTACTAAGTTATCAAATGTCAGAAACCATTTTATCTATTTTTGCCAAGAGAAAAGATTGATAACGATTCTCAAGATTTATTGCCAGGAGCGTTAATATTATTAAGTCACTGCAGGGAACGGAATTAGCGTTCGTGCTAAATACTTCAAATATTCATAAGTAATCGAATCGAAACTGTGTCAACTATTATGGTAACTCTTAATAACCGAAATTCAAGAAAACGAGAGGCAAGTATATCTGCGAAGAATCTCGATCACGTCGTCGATAAAATTCACGATTGTAACTGTGAGGCCATCTTTAATGGCGTTAAACTTCTATACGGTTTGGTTCAGTGTCCCGATTCCTTATGCATCCATTCGTCCCGCTGATGTGCCAACTTGTGTCGACAGACATCGAGACAGCCACAGGAATTCTTCGGGATGCGGTTAGAGCTGAAGTTTCAGATCGTGTATACAGGCCATAGCGCATCGAACAGAACGTGTCGGCTCCCAAGACTTTTTTCTTCTCATCACTCACCATCCTCTTACTATTTCTTCTCTTATACTCGTTTCCTCTCGCCTCACATTTTCCCAATCTTATTTTGTATTCTCGTATTTTCGTATTTCTCGTTCTTGCTTCGCGTTCACTTCTTCCTGTATTAAAATATTTTACAAATTGTCTTCAGGTAGGCACGAATAATCTTACCAATAAATAAGAAATTGTATATCAATCTTGTATTGCGTATGACGTAATTGTAATATTTCGTAAATATTAAAAAAAAAATTTTGATGAGTCAAATAATATTCAATTCGGGTTAGACGAAGCTAAATCAAGTTTGGCAATAACGACGAAACGCTCATTTTGCCACGAGGCAACAAAATATATGCTGACGTTAAACAAGCAGCTCTTCCTTCATGCAGTGTTTAACCAAAGTGAAATCATTCCAGTCTTTATGCACGTATAATAACTCTCGGAAACTCATCAGGGTCGACCTCATACAGCAAGAGATCCTGTAAGGTTTATATATATATATGTTCGATATTCATGCCAATACCAATACAACCGAACATTGAAAATATAAACTGCCTGTATATATGTAGCGAAGGAGCTAGCATGCTTTTGACAAAGAGCCCACCTCTGACATTAGCGTTTCGTACTCCAGAATATTATCGGACATTAGAAATCACGGCAATAATTTACATATACCATCCGGTTGTACAAGCTAGCGTACCGCGTGTTGGAATGGCTCTCCTTCTCTCTCTCTCTCTCTTTCTCTCTTTTTCTTTCTTTCTCTATATGTTGCTGGTGCGATCTATACGTGAGCGTGCATCTCGTCTTGATTATTTTAATATAATCTAAATAAGGCAAAATACGTACATGCTGTTCACGATACGTAGAAGGAGATCGAAGATGTGCAAAACGAGAACAAACCTTGTATAGTGTACTATCGTGCCATTAAATCCTGTACAACCAGTAAAGTAGCGAAATTGTTAGTACTTTCATACCTAGTGTGATTATCTTTGGAATTTCTTATGATTTTTTGTTTGTAAATATTGAAATTCGTCGAATAGTTTAATCGAATAGTAATATGGATGGTTAAGAGGGGCTGTTATTAACGTAAGTAATAATAATGTATTACTGGCATACTGAAATTAATATTTACATTGAATCAAATATACTTGCATTAAATATTTTTGTTATTTATGTTAATGAATTTCGGATGGTTGAAAAGACATTTCGTTTTTAAAAACAAAATAATCATTTGCTTTAAAAAACTTAACAGTAGGTATGGAATTTTAAATATTTCAGTAGATGTGATGAAATTGTTTAATAATAATTTTCATTAAATGAAGTGACTTTAATTATTACTTTTTCGATAATAAATAATTTTTACGAATTGCGATCATTTATGGTTTTATTTTTTATTAATTTGATAAAATGATTTTCTATTTTCATGCAAAAAATTAATTCGTACTGTTCATTTTTAATGTGTGCTTTTTTCCATATTTTTTTCTCCCTCATAAGAACACGTAAAAAATTTGCAATCTTCGAAAATTGATAACTTTTTGAATCCGCAGTGAATTCGATTAAAATTTTGCAGAAACATTAAGAAAAAATGTAAATTAAATGTTTTTTTTTTCAAATAATATGACTTCATTTTGTAAAAGCAATCTGAAACCTTATTAAATAAAAAATTATCAGTTGTAGGAACTTGAAAATGAACGCCATTCTATATAAAAATACATTTTTTCGCAATATTTTCGTGTGTTTTCGACAAAAATAATGTGTGTTTTCCAGAGAATTTGTAATAATAAGAAACTTTGTTTCAAACGAAAAGAAAAAAAATGGTTGGTTTTATTTATTGGGTACGCGCGATCGTTCGATGAATTTATTTATCATGCTGAGGGTCATCCGCATAACGAATGTACTCTCACACTGTATATGTCTACGCGTCTATAAACTATTAGTTCTCGGTGCGTTATAATTGTGGGTTGGCGCGTGCGACTCGTTGAGTGCTTCGACGAAACGACGAGAATATATACATTTGAATGCTCGGTTGGATGCACGAGAGCTGTAGACAAGCTACAGCAGCTCTCGCGCATGAGCCAGCAAATTACCGATTCTCTCGCTCGCTCTATTCGTGTTTTTTCACGTGAAGACGTTCTTCAGGCTCGACAAAACCTGGTCTTCCGCATTCGAACCATCTCACGATCGATATGATTCGTTCTGTAGTACACAATTTAAGCGTTCCAAGGTTTTAGTTATACTGTGTATTATATATTCAATGAAATAATGAACCGATTGACCGTGATTGGAAGAAAAAAAAAACCACTTTGTCAATCGGTTTCACTTGTATTCAATGGTTACATAATGATTAATTTCCATTGACAACAGAACAATTATCATAAAATTCGAAAATTGAGGACATCGCATAAATTTTTGTTGTTACTCTTTATTTAATTATAATTTGTATTTACTTTTTTTGTCAACGATTTGTTAAATGTCATAATATTTGTCTATTATTTTTGGAGAATGTTTTTAAATTCATGTTGTATATTTAATGACAATAATGTTTTTAACTGCACGCTTTATTGAGGCTCAAAGATCTCATGATCTCACATGAATTATATTTTCGTTTGGTAAGTCAAGATGTCATGAATAGACACACAGCACAATGTGCATTATTATTATGTCAAAGTATATTATATATATTAATACACGAAGTTGTTAAAATGCACTTATCTTGGTGAGAAACGCGCATTTATCTTGTACTGTGAATACATAAAGAATCCAAGTATCGATTATTATTGATTGTGGATCATGGCCACCTATTATTATGTTCTATTATTAACCGCGACATATTCTATTAGGAGATTGGCTATCCAATTCGTTGGCATAGATTTTTCATTATCTGGCGCGGGGCTACAGCGATCTGAGATAATCAAGGAGGTGCCAACTTATTCGGCTGTGGATTTATCGATTGCATTCGTCTCTAGCATTGATAATTTCACGGGATTGTTGGGTTTCAATCCTCAAGATTTTGTTTCAATCTGCCACACTATTGATTCGTACTTTTCTAAATCTCTTCTTTCGAAAAAAAAGCTTTCACTCTGCTAAATTATTTTTTGGAGCAGATAAATAACCAATGTACCATATGTTGTTTGTTATTTAGTATTTAATTTGACTTTGGTCAGGTCGAGATAAATAACGAATTTCCGTACAGAGTGAAACGGCGAGGAACGATCATGGGGGGTGTCGATTACTCTAACCGAGAGAGGATTCTCTATATATTATCGTGTGGTTTTGTGCAATCCTACAAGGCCGATCGGCACGAGTCCGCTTCCGCATTCGAGACTCGATCACGATCGATAACCGCATACTATATATTTATATTGATATGAAACCGCATAGTTCATCTGGTGTATAGTATTGCATGATGAAAGAGCAAAGAAATAAAATATAAAGGATGTAAATGTGACGTTCAATATTTTACACTTTACGTCTTCCATTGTATATAAAAAATATTTTTGAAAAAAAGCTTAGAACGCCTCGTACCTTACCGTCAAAAATTAAATGGAAATCGGTAATGGACATATTATTTTTATACAACTAATTAATACAATCCGATTTTTCATTAATAATTTCTAAAAATGTCAAAGACTCTCAAAATATTGCGGAAGTTTATTTCAAAATGTTAAATTTGTTTTTTTGACTGATTTTATTTGTGATAGGAATTATTTTGCGGATATAATTGGCGCGATATGCGCCAAGATTCTCAATGATATGGAAGATCCCTTGTGATTTCAGTGCATTTCTGTCTATATAATTCTGTATATAAGTCTCTCGCCTACGCGCGATAGATCTTTTCGATTTCTTCTGCTGGTTCGCGTTTTTCTTCTATAGCCGCTATCCGTCCGATCAGGACGCGTCGTCGAGACGTGACTGGCTTCCGCGTTCGAGCGTCTCACGATCGCGATGCTACACCGGGTGGCACTTAGTCGTGTCCCGACGTTTTCATGCTATATACATATATATACGTATATACGTATTAAACGTACTACATTTACGATGCATATTCAGTCTTCCCTCACGGAGTAAGCCTTTGGAGTTACGGATGCATACGGTCCAGTTTAAATAACCGTTTATATATGCAATATCAAAGATCCGCGAGCAAGATCATACCGCCACAGAGCCCATTAGTCCCTACTCGTTAGTTTCACGTGTGTGATACGGGGGATCCAGTAAATCACGCATGGAAAGCGAAATCGCGAAAGTTCCAGAGGGGATCGAGCACCGACAGCGAGTCCTCCTTTGGAGTCTCGTATTACATCCTTTCATCCACTCATATCTTTTCAGAACAGCACTACCGGGTTCGATTGTATTGCATGTATAATGCTCTTAATCATCACGGTGTATGTTACAGAACAAATAAAACGAATCAAGGCAAATCATAATTTCTCCGGAAGCTTTATAAATGCGACTGAGGCACTTGCATACTTTTTTCGTTGGAGAATTTCTCTTGTGTTCTTGATAACAAGGACCTATAGCTTGATCTGCATGGATATATATATAAGAAAATAAAAAATCTCAGTAGCGAAGTTTTTCTTAACTGATGACCTAAAAAGCCCAGAAAATAATGTAATTATATTGAGAGCTATTCCAAGGTATTGTTCTCAAGAAACTTAAAAAATGTTATTCCAAGTTGGTTAAAGGTTCATTTTATTCTGCAATATAATTGATCAATCACCAATGGCGGTTGCCAACAAACAAAGCGTCGATATAAAAACATCGGTCTTTTAAAAAAACAGCTTTTATATCCCGCTAGAGCCCAGATTGTTTCATTGCCTTGAACTTTTTTTCAACATAAGAGGCCGGCGTTTAACCTCACAAATAATTGTCATTATAGCTTCTATTCATTGGGATGAAGGCAGAGCGGAAACCATACAAATTCGAAAATCGGGGCCAATTAAGACAGGATTTTTACGTGACAACCAAGTCAAGGGAAAATCGATCGGTGTTCTTACTTATATCTGTTATTTCTTTTTTTTTTTCGTCATCTGTGCGGCTGCGGTGTGTCAAGGAGAAAGCGCGTTTGGAAATTTTTGTTTGCGAAACTCTGCGTTTGCGCCAATAGCCCCTTCGAGAGGTGCCTTTGGCAAAAAGTCAAATCGTCATGGTTTCTTGAATCTCCGTTGTATTTTCACCGTGGCGACACGGAAAAGTGAGTCACTGCAAGAGTGCGGTCATTGCACGGATATACGCCGTCTTGTTATCCTAGGGACTTTGACTTCCTCGACGTCGAGATACCAATTTTAGTTTGAGTTGGGTGCCAAAAAAAACATGCACTTCGGTCGATCCACACGAAAATAGATACGATGAAAATTATATCTCCATGATAAACGACATTAACGCCATTGTTGTAATCAAGATATATGCTTTCACACATTTGTTTATACAGCCAAATTTTGTACAAGATAACGCGATGCGGGCGTTCGTGTCGCTGAATATTCAAATTAAACAGTGCTGAAAGCATAAAACATCTTGCTGATGCAATTAAATTCATAATTACAAGCGCTGAAACGTGTTTGCTCGGTAAATGAAAATGTGTGTTACGGCGAAACGACTCGTGAAAATATCGACATGTACGCCAGGATACATACGACGATTAAAAAAAAAAACCTTCCTGGGTTAATAGGAAGGCAAATACAATTTTTCAATAGAGACAGATTTTCCTTCGTACAACAAACAATTTTTAAAAATAGAAAAAATCAAAAGCTATGCTGAATAAGGCTCGATAAGCCGAATCACATGTAAATGTGGAAAATTTTGTGGAATCACATAAAACTTGGAAATCCCCTGGACTATTCTTGGCCAAAGAATCGAAGCAATTATTTCCTCATGTTATATCCGAAACATCGTATAATCTTTGGCCGATGCAACTGTCGTTATCCGTATCTGCCAACTGTCTTAAATAACTCTGATTATACGAGACCGTGAAAGGACAATCGGTGATAATTTTTCGGAGAATGTGGAAAAAAATGTCAATCGAATTTGCGAGCGTTACAGGCCTAAGCGAGTCACGAGCTTGGCTGTTTATTCGTTTTTTTTTTGTTGTTGCTATTTTCTTCTTCATGTTGCTAATGCTGTCTGAGGTGTCGCGCAGTAATACGAGCGAAAGTATCACTCGACAGCTGCGCCACCTAGCGGATCAGTGGCCTTTCAACCCGTTCCCTCACTTTGTCAGGCCTCACTCGTTAATTTATCTTTAATCCTTCGCCGTTTACTTGATACTTCATTGTCCTCGTTTTATTCGTATAATACGAGTCAAACTCAACAATATCCGAATCAATTCATCAGACACTTTTATTTCTCTTATTTCTATCGATTTATTTTATTTTATTTTACCAGAAAAAAAAGGATTATATTGAAGTTACAGTTTTAAGATTTCAGGATTTTACAATGTTTCATTCGGCACAGGTGCGCCCATATGATTGCGAATTGCACTTCTTTCAAGTTTTTCCATGTTTTTTCATCATACAATTACTACGTCCATTGTTCAATTGATCGACAAATGCACCATTGATATTTTCGATCACTCTCGAGTCATTATTAATTTATGCCCTCTTTTGTACTTTCACTTTGTATATCCTGATAGTCTTGATCCACAACAAACGCATTACAAAAAAAATTTCACAAGTATTCATGCATTGGCAATATAAAATGTTGCCCCTTCACTTTTCACAAGTACTCATTCATAGGAAAACTGTCGGCATTTGAGTGGATAATATTCCTTGTATATTCATACGCACGTATACATCGTAAAAATGTCAACATATTCGAAATTACTAAGTTATTTATTTACATGCAAATAATACCGATCGTTTAATTTTTTTTCCCCCTCTTCATTTGAGTAAAAGTATTTCAATGCTTCGTTGCGGAGATGCAAAAAAAAATGTACGCAATACCTCAGACTTTTCCTCAAAGATAAGCTCGTGTGTGCATATACGAGCACATATGTGCACACGTGTCAAGAGTCGTTGTGCAGTACGAAAAGTGTTGAGAACTGATCGAACGAATCCTTACAGTCTTCGGTTTAGACTTTGCAAGGTTCGTGAGCATAAATAATCCTCCGCTTCGCTCGTTTCATTCCTTTGCTTTAACATGACGGGGGGTATATCGATGCACCCGCGCGCGTTGTGCGCGTTAAGTCTTATTGAGAATGCGAAACCTTATGCATATACGTAACACGATGATCGACGCGGATCCTCGTGTGCAAAAGTTCGTGAAAAGCCAATGCATGATGAGCAGTTCTTTAGTGATTTGTTTGCCTGTTTTTTTTTTGAAGCGCGTTTTATTATACCTTCGTTCTGATGCTAAATTATACATGGTGGATCGACTCTCTTCTCATTACGAGCCCCATAAAAATACATAGCACGAAGAATCATACGAAAAAGGCTGCGATTAAAGAATTTTTACAGATATATATTGTAGGCTTCTTGCGTAAGAAAAGAAGGAATCGTTTCATCTAAAACAATCGTCCAAAAGTGATCCCCTAACATTCCAATCTTCAATTCAACTTCGAATTGAGTTTCCGCTTGAATACTCAAGAACCGCCCTTAAAGCTTCTTATGTGTCTTCCAGAAGTGAGACTTTAATGGAATAGTTTTGGGTTAAAAATCGTACGAATTTCGCAAATTCAGGGGCAATTGCCCTGAAATTTGATAATTAAAATTCGTGGATGGGAGCACTTTAGTGGTTATAGTTCGCGGTCAGAACAAAATTGTACCTTCTGCGTGCGTTACGAAGGAATCATGTCATACAGACATGGGGGGGCTAACAAGTAAGAAACTTTCATGATACACAACGGGTATAATCGTTACGGCTTCGTGCACCGCCGCGGACTCTCCTCAGCTCTCGGTAACTGACGCAGATTAGGAAGCGACTGTGCTCAAAGTCGTGTCGTGCGACTGAGTGCAAATATATATGCGATGTATATGTGTGTAAGTATATATATACATATACATATACGCATAATATATCCTTCGCAACAATTTCGAACGGGTTTCTCATAGTGGCGTACAAGTTATAAAGCCACACACGAACTCGTTTTGCCGGAAGACGGGTCTGGTTCTCTTCAACAAGACTTAGCTTCTCTCGCCCTCGCGCGTGCTGAGCAACGAGACGGACTCTTGTACACAGTTATACGAATTAAAAATGAATGACAATATAGCGCACAATAATATCAATCGCGACTATATGCAATAACAATATGATGATGATAATAAAATAATAACAATCTATCGCGAACGAGTTCCACTTGTTTCACTCGTTTCCGGCAAATCATATTCTGATTAACTTTTATGTATATTACTGTTGCGCTGTCCTTGCGATACTGTTATATTATATACTAGTTCTTCCGACATTATGATTGGCCCTAATGATAGCCTAGCAACAATATTATTATGTTATAAAATTATTGCAACGATCGGAGAGATGCACAAACCTATATGGGAAATCGGAACCATTATTAAATCGGACAGTTAGATCTTTCATAATCGGTCTTGATAAACCGGTTGATAACAAAATCGTTTTCGAATGCTGCACTTTTTTTCTTGTACTTATTAATTTCGCGGATGAAAGGGGGCATTTTCTGCAAAATATATAGCGTGTAACTGCAAACTTTTCGATAATAATTATTATTATTTGTTTCATAGTAACTCGATATAATTTCGATAAATAATGTAATGAAATGAAACTGGATTATAACAGAAAAAAATGGAAGCTAAACCAGATTAGAACTATGGAAGTAGAAATATCAAATACAATGTGATGTAATGAATATCGTATTCCTTACTATCGCTATAACGTTAGACGTTTCTTGTACGTATTATTCTACAGATAATTATTTAATATTGAAAAATACGAATTATTATGCTCGGTAAAAGATACAGAGAATTTTTCAATGGGAAATGTTACACTCCGTTGCAATTTTGTGGCAATTACTAAGATATTTTTCATCGAGAACTAGAATTGTGGATTGTTTTTAAAAAAAATGTTTAATCCTTGAAATCTCTATGCAAAGAAGGGAGATAAAGCAAAGCGAGAAATTAGTGAACGGTGCCGCTGTTCAAATGAGCTACTTCCAGATTCTTACAATTTACGTTGCATCGCAGAGAGTATAGCTCTTGATTCACAGCTGTAAATGCCAATGTTTAGCACTCTGTGCGAGTTTGAATCTCAGCAATAAAAACTCTTTTAACTCTTGGCCTGGGTGGTGAGATCGAAGGTTACTTCGTGTCATGAGAATCCTCGTAACTTTCTTTGAGTATCTCGTGTTTTTCCTCATCGCAATCTTGTAATTATACAAATTCTCGGTGTTGTACCGGAGGATTTTGTAGATAGTACAGGAATCGAAGGAATTCTGAAGACCCTTCGAGTCACGTTATTCCTGCTCGATTACGATCGCTAGACGAGTGAAAGAGATTTTTTTTATAAAATGTGGATAAAACTCATTTAAAAATTATTCTAATATCGAAGTAAAAATCAATTAACTACGAAGGACCTTTACAATCTAACAGTGACAATTTACTAATTATGCCAGTTGTTATTATTATTTCTATTGTCGAGTAACAAAGAGGTTTGCAATGAAAGAATTGTGGAATCGAAGAATACAAGAACAAGAGAGTGTTAAAGAATGTCAAATGCGTCACAAGGCTGCGCGAACGACATCGATTATCGATATCCCAGGTCGTCACACATCTATTCTCAGCAATCCTCCTCTTCCTCCTCCTCCTCTTCTCTCTCGGGGTCAGCATTTCTGCAGTTTCCTCAGCATAATTTAATTCCAACAGCTTTCAACTAACCTTTTCATTTTATTATTGTAAATAGCGAAAATAACTTGAAGTCAATCTCTCGCACTTTGAATACGAAAATAAGATCGAACAAAATAAAAAGAATAATATAACATATAAGTCTGCGGAACATATTGCTTTTCTTTGAGAAGACTTATCACTAAACTTAAGTTGTTTTGTATTTCAGGTTTCATAAATTGCAACGCCAGTACACTACAGTCACTTGCTCAGCTGCATGGTAAGTTTACTAAAAAAAATTCCATCGATTACTTTCTATTTATAAAATTTGAAAAACAGTTTAAACAGTTTATATACTATTTATAGCATATGTCACATTGAATTCTCATATAAGAATCAGAATATATTCAATTAAAATAACTACTAACTCCGAGTACTTTTAGCATAATTTAATTAACTGGGATTCAATAATAAGTTAGTGTTCCTCGAAATAAGAGCCATAATTAAACCGACATCAATCGAGAATCCTTACTAAAAATATCATTCATTTATTCGATGTGGGGCTTTAGTGTTATTCTTGTTGACGCAATCGTTTCGTCAAGTTCGCGAAAGAAAGCGAGAAAAAGAATGCAAAAAAATGTAGTAAAAAAGAAAAGGGAGGCAAATTGACCTCGACCGAAATCGCTGGTCTCCCGTACTTTCTATGCCACATGCTATACACGGTGATACCAGTAACTTGTCCCTGTCGACGATGATATAAATCGTCTGAGTCTTTTCAAGACCCCTTGTATTCTATAAGGATATACAGTCCCTCTCTCATTTTTAATCTCTTCATCAATACGAAGAGATAAAAAAAAAGAATTCTGTCATTTGATATTTGATGCGTTAGAGATTTTTACATTCGGCAGCTCTAACGAATCGAATTTTTATTCAATTGAATTCAAAGCTTCGAGTGTCATACATCATAGAGCGGCTAAAAGTGAAGATATATTTTCTCGGGGATCATATAAATGTGTCTAAAAGTATATAAGCGTCCTTGAATCATAATTCTTGGATGAGTAGCCACGGTTAACGTGCAGGTCCTCACTTTCGAAGTCGATTAAGGATAAGTTTAATCCAACTTCGTATACACAGTCGTAATATATATACAACGTCGCTTTCTTCGAGGATTTTCTAACTATATCGAGTTTTCCATCTCAACTTTAATTTCTCGGCTATTTTCCACCGGTTAATTCTCTCGTTCAACGGTCACGGGAGCAAAGCACGCTGTTTCTCATGACTAAGATTTCCCCGGTGGTTTATAACGTACCGAAGGAACGGGTCGTTATTAATTGTCCGGGACCCCAAGAACGTGCTCAATATAATAGTATATAAATAGTGTGCTGCTGCTGCCAGTCGAAAAGGTTATACACTCGGTACTTATAATGGTTCGGTACATGCCCTCCAGGACTTCGAGGATTCGCTCGGCCTTGTAGTGTATTTTAGATATTACCTCAGGCCAAAAAAGTCTTCAACGCATGATGAGAAAAGTGTGACAAGATCATTATAACTATTCTATACATTTCATATGGTCTCGGAATACTTATTTTTTATCAATTAAAAATAAAATGTAATGGCAAAAAATATAAATTAGTTTCAATATGTTGGTACATATGTATTGAAAATTAAAATACGTAATTAGAGAGCAATTAAAATCATATTTTTCAACCCAATTTTCTTTGAATGTGCGTGTCAAACTTTTCTTGGTAAAAAGAAAAAGTTAGTGACATTTTAAATGGATATGATACCCCAAAATCTGGGTAGGTCACGAAATAAAAAAAAAAGGGTTTTGAAAATTACCACTATCTATCTCGAACTTATGAATGTTTCACATCGCGTTGAATAATATATACATATATATGTCCTATTATGTGATATTCCGCATCAAAGATCTACCATACATTCTTGTTGACAAAAACGCGCCGTAGGACACACTCTTGAATAATTCATAATGTAAATGTATATAGAACTATCGATGTATATAGATGAAAAGGGCTAAAGTAAATGGGATAAAAGAATACGAGAAAATTCGTTGTCGGGAGAAGGGGAGGGGGGTGGATTCTGTACCAAACGATTCGATCTCTATAAGTCGACACCTTCCGCCACATTATCTTGAATACGTAATTGTCTCCTTTTTTATTCTACAAATTTTTATCAAAATATATTCTCCCGAAGCGAGGTACATAATACATAATACGAAGCCTCGACATTTTTTTCCTTCGTCGATATTCTTTACGATGTATGAGGTAAACGCACATTATTCCTTTGTTGAATATTACTCTTACATCTTTTATCATCGAAGAAAAAAAAGTGGCTCACAACGCACACGTGATAGAATTTTTGTTCTCGAGACAAAGTGTACGAAGATGATACTATGATGGATGAAGCGAGAGAGGAGAAAATTTGACTCGGAGTGTGAGAAAATATCTCAAAGGTTCCATCGGGTGACTAAAAGCTTTCGATGTGTCTTCCGGTTTTTTCGGTTTCGTATTACACACATCTGAGCGCAGCCAAAGTACCAACGATTCGGCATTTCCCTCAAAATCTTCGAGTCTCAAATTTCGTGTTTACTTCAGGGCATAATGTACTTTTCCAACGAAAAATCCGATTTGTTGATAATCAAAATAAATCATATAAACCTCGGAGCATCCGTTACAGCAAATATTTCATATAAATATATACGTTAAATAAAAAAAAAGTATAAAATTACAAACAAATTGCACAAGAAACAAATAATAATAGAAACAGTCGAAAAATAATTGCAAGAATACCATAAAATTTCAACGCAACTCGTAATTATAACAGGAAATTAGAAAACCATATCAGAATAAATAGTGTTCGTGATTGCAAATTGGATGTATAAAAAAAATACAATATAGTTAGTCAGCACTGTCGATCGAGGTACCGATAAACTCATACGAGTAATTATCGATAAATTATTCCGCGCAATTATTCAAACTTCAAGACTTTTTTCTGGGTATACAGGAGGCAAACACGAGGTTGCTATTGTTTGTTAGATCGCGCGGTGTGCGCGCAAGTCAAACGGCTCTGTTTAAGTGTTTACACGATAAGATCGGCACGGGGGCCGTATGGGTGCACTCTCGGCGAAACCGGTGCATTATTATTAAACGCGTAACTCATTTACTCCCTGGTCTACAAGAACCCGACTATATCTTCATCGTGAATCTTTTTTTTCACGAATAAAAACTTAGATAATTGTTATTATATGCGAGTGTACACGCTTCTTCTTTTTCTTGACTCAGTTCTATCCGATCAAGCCTCTAGTATATCGCATAAGATTAAGAAGTATATCTCGCGCGAATATACACACGTAACAAAATACAATCTAGTCATTTTCTTACGTTAAAACCGGAAGTATACACTCAAAAGTTCGTAACATAATTACCATGGATTACGGAAATTCGATGACGTAGACATTTCTTGACCGGACGTTAGGTGTTTTAGATTTCTCGGAAGCTTCTCATTTTGTCGCAAAATAAACTTTTTAGCATTCAATTGAAAATAAGAATTATAAAAAAAAAAAATAGAATATATGATTTTATATTCAATGGCGCTTCAGAAATTTCATGCGCTGGATATCAACAAATAACGATTCGTAAATATATTTCACTAAAATTGAAATTTTATATTTAGCGAATGTTTAACAAAAAAAAATACGAGAATTTCTTTATTATCGTTTCTTTGACGATTTTTCAAAGAAGTGTGTCAAACTTTGAGCTCAATAAATCTGTCGAGCTGTGTACGCTGCAAGGTGCTGAGTATGTAAATCCGGAACGCGATCAATGAAAACACTCGCAAATCGTAAAATCCTCTTGCATTTCACGCGAAAATTATTTTAGGGAATTATTAATAGAGCTTAAGAAACTATTATTAGAGCTATATATATCTCTCTCTCTCTCGTTCTTTCTCGAGCTGTCGGGCTCCATTGAGATTGGGGTCGGGTGTGCCAGATAGGGAAATCGTTCTGCCAGAAAATCAATGAGTCGTCGAGATTCGTGGGTATTGCAGCGCCTACATATATGGACATATTCGGAATGGACTTGCTTGCAGCCTTGTATCTAAAATTAGAATTATAACTAGTGAAGCAATTGTCTTTAAATGTTCGAAGATTTTTATACTTTGCACACCATTAACACATACGCTGTATGTAAACTTGGTGAAAAATAAATCGCCAAGACAAATTTATGAAAAAAGAAGAATTGAACCGTAACGACTTTCAAAGAATCCCAACTTATCTTCATCTCCGTGAATATTTTCTTGTTATAATCTTCAAAATTCCATTGCATTTTGAGCGCTTTAAGCAGCTCATCTGCATACATGTACACATTTTGCTACCACAGCGATTTATTATAATCCAGAGTATATTTGCAAACGACAAACGTAGTTCGAATAATTTTCACGCTAAAATTTTTTTCGCGTACGTATCCTGGCTTCTTCGAACGCATATTCTTATTGCGGTTTTTTCAACGGGAGAAAAAGTTCTTCCTTTTTTTTAGTATATTTCTCGTCATTCTCCTCAGACGACTCCGTGTGGCGAATCTCCGTGGCTTAACCAGTGCAAACGAATTGACACGTAGCCGCTAATGAGACTCCGGGAGCTAAACCAAACTATACCGTCGGCAAACTCTCGGACTCGTAAATTACGAAGTGTCGAGAGCCACGAGAGAATCGCCAACATCAGCGTCATCTGCAAGAGTTCACGAGTTCTCGGTCGCACTTGTTTGTGCTCACTTTACTTCTCCTTTCTCCTCCACCTCCTTCTCTTCGTCTTCTACTATAACCCGCCTCGAACCAAATCTACTTGGCAATTGTAACCGTCGCGGAGTTTGAATACAATTTCATGTATAGCAATGCATTATGTCGTATTATATCGTTATGCGAATCGTTTTATATATTGAGCTGTTAGATATCGTAATTTTGCCCAATTGCTTGCAGTTCATTACAAGGGACATGAAAAAAAATACCGACATATTACATTTTGTGGATTGCATTAATTACGAAAGTTCAACAAATCAACATTGAATTTTTATTTCCAAATATTTGCAGTACAAATTTAATATTTACATTAGCTTTTTTTCGATTTTCATTATTGTGCAGAAAATTGAAAAAAATTGCTGTTTTGTTTTTGTTCAAAAAGTCATTATTCAAGACATTATAATGTTATTGTATTTGTTTGAAAAATAAATGGATAATTTTTTGTTTCGTAAGCAGCAAAAGATTTGAAGCTGTTGCTGGTATCGCTTGTAGCTGTCATAAATACTATTAAATCACTTGGCATGTATACGAAAAGCTCAGAAATTTGCTCACTGATGGTTGCCCGCAGAAGCTTCCTACCTAGTTTTCAAAGCGACCAGTTCAAATGCATTATGCATGTACCCAGCATCACTATGTACTATATATATGCCGGTAACCCATGAGGTTATTAATATGTATAGTATACTAGATGACGTGTAATAGGAGAACTAGACCTGAGAGCGGTTCTCGTGGTAGTGGTGGTGGTGGTGGTGGTGGTGGTAAGTAGGCGAGTCAGGTTGCAAAGAACGTAGGAAGGTGTGTATCTATACAGGATATATAAAAAAAGAGAGTTTGTACGTAGCAAAATCAAGTTATGGTATTTGTTTCTATCTCAGACATTTTTTTTATTATTTTTACGTTGAAAATGATATACGCGATGAAAATATATTTTTTCAAACGAATAAGTATTTTTTTTTTTCAATCAAACATGCCTTTCTTGAGTTACGAAAAATCTCATACAAGGCAAAATGGCTGGAGTCATTCCAGCGATAAATATTTTAAAAAATTATAATTTGATTGTTTCTTTGTCTTTGTCAAACGTAAATTCAATCTATGCAAGAAGACGTTCTATTCAATATGCGGATAACTAACTTTTGACACGCCCTGTAGTGAGGAAGATGGAAAAGCGATGGAAGCAAGTTTACAGGAAACATGTATAGCCTAGGCACGAACGTTACTTTCGTCAGGCGATGCGGGTGTAAGGGTAGGAGAGAGGGAGGGCACCAGGGTACGAGCGAAACGAACGGATATTCATAGACGAGACCCGCGAGGGCCACCGGTAGGTCCAACTCACTTTGCCTTGCATATTCATGCTGATGCAGATTTTACGCCGTGACCACAGCAGCCGGTGAAACAATACATTAATTAGGTGCCCTTTTGGGCATCGGGTTCACCGGGTCTTGTTCTCATCTTTCCGTGCACTTCTCCTGAGAGACGCTTTCAACCTTTTTACCTCCTCCCATTCCCATTCATGCATGTTTTACATTTTACTTTCTCTATTTCTGTTTCACATTTTACTTACTAAAAAAAAGTTTCCTTTGATTTTTTTCACTACGTAAAAATTTGTCAGAGAGACTTTTTCAACATTTCATATTTTGAATATTTTTTTATTTTTCAGTAACACTTTGTCACTTCAGTTTTCCTTTCACAAAATAATTAACAAAATAATTAAACAAATAAAATTAAAATGTTTTTCTTCTATAATCGTATAGCGTTGGTGCAACCGCGCTGTGGTGATCTATAGATTTTCCTTGTTTCACGTAATTCGCATCCTTGACAAACTTTCCGATCTCCTCTACAGCCACTGTGGTTGCTTCATTGCGTAACAACTTGGGATACCCGATCATCTTGTAACTGTATGGAAAAAAACCATCGCTTGATGTCCCATTTTTGTCTGCTCGAGTAATACTTGATTTTTTAAAATGATTTATGAAATTAGAGTCGAGCATCATTAGTGTCTATTTACAAAAAAAAACCACATGAATGTGAAAAAAAGCGTTTTTAAAAAGATTTTTATATAAAAAATACTTTTGGCACATGTAAAAACCCGAAAAGGGTGCGTGCATGGATAACTCCTACCTACCTACTTTTAGCACAAAAACATTTCAAATTGCTGAATTTAGAAAGAAATCTTCTTTTCAAAAATCTTATATCTAAACTGTTGTTCAACGACATTAAATCGTATCAAGAATCACTTCATTGTTTCGCACCCCAGCGTCAGCCCTTGACGGCAAAATAAATCTTGTGGATGACGTATGCTTGCATACAGGGTAATCCTTCTTTTTTTATCGTTGAGGGATATAATCCTTGAGAAATGTACGGTAATAACTCGTGCTCTGGCACATAATCCACCGCCATATTCGCTTTTATTCATCCATGCGATCGAAAAATATACACGATATCTGATGGTCAATTCTTATTGAGCTTTTCCAATGCCAAAAATCGCCTCCAAGATCAAGAAAAAATTGCACAGTAAACATTTAAAAACTGTACATACAAATGTGAAAAAATTTTCGGGAGTACTAAAAATCATATTTTGTATTATATTATATTTTGTATCGATCAAACAAGAGCAATATGAATTCCCATTTATGAAAAAAAATGTAATACTCTCTTCTTTTGCGTTTTGATTTATATAGTGATGTTGTTGCGACTGACACGTCTTTTTTCTAGCCGATCAATGTGCATCGTCATTTGTTATAGTTGCGCAACAGGGCTCAAATAAAATGAACGATAGGAGCGGGGAGGATACAAGTGAAAACATAAAAAAAAGATGAGCATCGATTGAGTGTGTGGACAGTCGAAATGGTGGATTTCGAAATTGGATAGGATGTACGATACACACGGGAAAAGGCAAAAAAGTGTGATAGAAATTTTGTGATACGAGGTGAGAGATGAAACTAAAAAGGTGATACGATAGAGAGGAAGAGAGAAAATCGGAGGACGGTTTGAGGGATTGCGAAGTGGACAAAACATGAAGAGGGAGACGTAGAGAGTTGGAGATATCGGGTAAGAATATTGGTTTAGGACGCCTCGTTGGTCACCGCAATGTGAAATCCAGCTCTCCATTGTCGGCTCAAACGCGAAATTTCACACGGGAAACCTTTTCGTTGAAGGAAATTCACCCTCTTGTATGTTATCTATCTTTTTGTTCCCTTTTGTGCCTCGCTTTCACAACTTTATTCTCTAGTCGTATATAGATCTGCGGGTACAGATACTGTACGAAAAGAGTAAGTGTATTTATACAGAAACGATGAAAATACAACAAAATGTCTATCAGAACTGACTTCAATTCAACTACATGGTATTAACTTTTTAATTTGAACTTCAAAATTTTAATTTCAAATTTATTCACATTCAATAGAAAAGCAACAAAAAATATTCAACACTATAAAATCATGGAGTCATTTGGCCATCAGCTTCCGGTAGATTGCACACTCGTTAGTTCAGTTTCTTTTCATTTGAGCTTTTTTTTTGTTTTCCGTGTTATCTTTCTAACAAAGCATTGAAAAAGAATCAAAAGAAAACGTTATAAACGAAGAAAAGGTTCTGCCACCTCTATCTACCTCTGCTATTCGGAATAGATGTGAGCATGGCCCAAGAGACATTATTCAAATGCTTGGGACGGAAATGTCACAAATTGCAGACTCTACCCGAGCGGCATCTGGGACCTCGTCGACCATTACTCTTGCTCAAGCAGTTCTATATATACACGTATATATGTCATGAACACGAGAGAATGCGCAAGAGTTTTCAAGATAAAAAGGAAAGCGGGTGATCGTTGAAGCTGTAGTAGAGGGAACAGGGTGGCATTCATAGATCTAGCACAGCTTCTCCAACCCTTTCTCATCGAAACTACTAAAGACACCATTATTCTCAGTCCAATTGACTCCCTCTGTATATATGAGAGTGAGCCTGGATTTGAAAAGTCCCTTGTAGGAAACTCCTTGAACATCGTAGTTTCAGCAGATTATTTATTTATTTTATTTTATTTCGAATACGTATGAAAACGACTCGAATTTTCCAAAGCTCTGGACACAAGTATTGATCGTTTGAAGATCGTTTCAACAGGCGAAAGACTTATTGCGAAATTTCTGAATTTCTAAGATGAAAACTCGAGGGAAAAGAGATATTTAGAATCTTGAAGGAGTTTGAGACTTTTTGAAATAATTTGATTCGCATCGAGAAGATAAGAAAATATTATGACCTTCTAACTGTAGATGTTATTCGAAAGTCTACATATCGATCATTGAAAAAATAGAATGAAAAAAATGCTACTCCTTGGGTATTAGTATCAATCGAGAAAAGAGCTGATCGTCGAGGTCGCCGGGATATTCCCGCAGGGCTGTGAAGGCCGAGTTTGAGTTTACACGTTATAGAATCATGGCATTATATACATGCGCGAGAAGAGGATATACACGATTGCAAGGGGTCCAGAGAGATGAACGACTGACCAATTAAAATGAGCAATTATATGTATACCCAGGGCGAGCCACTGATGCCGCGTTGCAATTAACGGTAATTACGGTCTATTCGTGTCACGAATCACGTGACACAATCTGCATCGCGAACTACTTTTACCGCATGAGAATAGGACCCTAACTGTCGCGCAATCCGTTGTAAACATACGCGCTCTTAATCCTAGTTGCGAATCCACATGCATATATTTGTATGGTGGCACACACCAACACTTATTCTCCGTTTACACATCCAATCTCCTGCCACCTTGCTATATACCATATTATTCCTTTTTTTCTCACTGGTCCCCTTTATACGTTTGTACTTTTTTCCTCCGCGCATAAGAATGCCTCTGAAGTTTTACAACTGCTTGTATACACTTCGCTCTTGTTTGTATATCTGTTTCATCCCATTCTTATCATTTCCCCTCTTGTGTGCTACCGGTAGATTTTGTTCTCAAGCTACATTGGCAAATCTCTCGTATCTTTCTGATCTATTTTTGTACTCTCATATTATTCACACTTTTTCTTTTTTTTCTCGAATTTTCTATTTTCCAATTTTCTGTTCAATCGTAGTATCGGATATAACGCGTAGCACTATTTTTATTGGATCAATTTTACGACATAATTATCGATAATTTTTCTAAAAACATTCGATCTTGAGCTTCCAGCTATCCACTTTATCGATTCTTCTTTCATTCATCTTTTTTAACGACGATGACTATATGCACGATGCCGGGAAATGATATATAAATCATTCATGTAACCGGACCTAACTATTTGCTTGCATAACATATCATTGAACGGAAGTAGCCGGTCAGGTAAAATCTCGGTTGATGTAGTTAGAGCGTAAGGTTACCCGATATTTTCTGCTATGAAAGAGACTCGTAGTCTCCCCCTGGTCGTCGCGCGCTACATTCATGCCGTCAATCACTCTTGCTTTCAAAAAAGATTCACCATAATCGGAGGCACGTGGCCTTTTCCTTTCATCGTCGAACCCGGGAGTCTCGAAGATTCGACCATGCAAAGCAGTTAAGAATGTAAACTGATATACCTGATCAAGTGTAGTACCTGCTGCGTCTACCCAATCCTACCTCAATGTTGAATCTTCCACGAAAGTTATCGCGTTCTGTATCCAATATACATCCGCATGTTATCCGTGTATATCCATATCGTGTGGAAGCACACGTGATGTAATAAATTACTGCATGTGTCGATGATGAAGTAACACAAGTTATTATACTGTTCGACGCCATGCTATGTGCGCTATTGATATTTAATCAATATCGACCTCGGAAGTGGACATTAACGCATCCTCGACTATGCCGGAAAATAATTGAATAATTATTCTGTGTTGAAGCTGAGGAACACAACTAACCAATTATTCTGGACTAGAGTAAGGGGTCGCTGGTTAATAATAAATGGAGGAACTTAATCAACACGTTGATTGTATGCAGTATTGAATCTCTTTATGTGTTATTGTAGATGGTCGTTGAAGTTAGGGCTAGAAAGATTGGAAATTGGTTCGTGATCGGCTATATCCCTAAACGGAAACTGGAATGGACATAAAAAACTTTCTAATTGAGGCCATAGGATTCAAAGTACGGGACAAGAATCTTTTGGGTAAAAAGATAAAATTCATCCACCAGATGTCATTTGTTAATTCATAAAACGGAAGTGGTGATTTATTTAACTAAATTCCAACTTGTGTATCAGTGAAAATACTGTAAAACAATGTATTCAAGTATGACAAGAACGTTTCGGTAAAGTTATATTGAATGTGTTTTTCAGAGTGACTTTTTTATGAATCGAAGTTTATATAGGATCCTTTAGCTCGTATATATATATATTGTGACCGTAGCGAAGATGTGTTCTCGTAACTACGGTTTGAGGTTACCACCAACAACTTTCATAAAATACTATATTGGCTCTCAGAGTGATGTACAGCGCCGGTGACGTAAAACCGCATGACGTAAAATAATATAATATTTCATAGTGTATAGTATAGATGTATTTGACATCGTCTAAACCTACCTCAAGGTTGAAGGTGGCGATGATGATCGAGGCCTAACCACAAGTAATCCTTTCTAATAAAAACTTTTCTAAATCATCGTGTTAATTATAATCCCAAATAAAATTATATGGCAAAACATCGATAACGGCGCCGTAAAAAGTCCAATGAAATTGGATCCTCCGAAATCATTACACAGATAATCATCAAATAAGTTGCAGTGGTTGGTCTTCCCTCATTCGATACCTCGTGTCGATGACCGCGGATTGAGAGAAGACAGGACAAGAAAAAAAAATGGTAAAAGGAACGATATAAAAGTACACGCGATGATGGAATCTGAACCGTCGCTCGTGCCGAGACATGTGCGACCTTCGAAGATTCACGGTCGACAGAGCTCTTATACACGTTTTACCTTTCCTTTCACTACTTAATCCATTCGCACCACTTATTCATATTATAAATAGATATCTGGGTATTGGGAAATACTTTTTTATGATTTTGAATTTGTGGCTTTTTTTTGCCTATATTTTTACGTAATTTTTACTTATCACGAATTTCATTTTTTATAAAAAAAAAAAAGAGAATGTAATCTTTCTTATACAAATTCAAGCGAAACCATCCAGCGATCCACTGCACCTTAAATTTAATGCTGAGTTGGTTTATGGTGTGTCATATATGCTGTACAGTATACACATATACATATGTTTTTTTTTTTTTTTTTTTTCCGTTTAATTGATCGAGACATCTTGCAGCGTTGCGACGCCATTAAAAGGATCAAGGAATACGATCGTTTTCACCATCTCATCCACAATATTTGTTACTCTCCTGTTTATACTTTTAATTCCGTTTTTCGCACCCAATGTTTTTTTTTTTACTATACTTGAATAAATTGCACATTTGAATGGAAAATACGAAAAATCCGGTTACTTTTGCCATGTTAGCTCTTTATCTTTCACTCGTACTGTCGAACGACCACTGACTACCCAATTAAAAGAAAGTGTACAAAAAAAAATGTAATTCTTGCGACGATAAAACCAGCCTCTGCATTCTGATATACATATATACACAGTGCATATATATATAACATATATTTGCAGCGTGCACAACAAGCCGCAAGTATAAAGGCTCGATGAAAAATTTTCACCATTTAATTAAAAAATGTCTTTTTTTATTGTATCACAGTTATACCATTACATGATAATAAAAGTACCGTTACATCAACCAGGAAATTGCACAGCACATTCGTTTTGTTTTACAGCAATACGTCATTATATTTGACTTGAGGTTTTATTAAATGATATTTATTCAAGTGAAAGACCAACGCGTTATAAATAACTTAAATAGGTCAGGCAACGCATAAAAAATTAAAATTCGAACACATAATATGATAAAAATGCAGAAAATATCATAAAATTCAAATTCACATTTTCTACCGCCCCGTTATCTTGGAACCAATATCGATATTCCGTGATTATTCATTTGGCATTTTGATAAAGAAAATTCTTGAGATTTCGCGCGTGTCATTTAATAAGTGAAGTATTATCGAAGTATCGTTCTAAGAACAAAAAAAAGTAAAGATATAATTGGCATGCGCATGAAAAGTGAATTCGTGGCGCCTGTGCAGATTGCAGGGTTCGGAATTTTCAAGGTCTGTCGAAAACGCGAGAGGAGGCAACTCTTGAGACGCGTCCTCGTTAATTCACTGATGAAAAATGCTCAAGCCGTTAATAAGCCCATAATTATATACACATGTTTTTCCCAAGTTTTTCACTCTTTTCCTTTTTAAGTTTTGAAAAAGAGAGAAAAATTTATTCGCCGAATTTCGATGCATCATGCGACTGTAAACGTAAAAAAAAAAAAGATTACGCAATAAAAAAAATAGAGTAATTGCGGAAAATGCTTGTGAAAAGTGAACTAAGTAAAATGATGCTAGAAAAGGATGAAAGAAGTACTTACATATACACAGGTGGGGCCGCGTTGGCTTATGGGATCGAAAAGAGTCGCGGTGAAGGAGCGAAAGAAAAAAAAAATAGCGTCAAGGAGAAAACGAGGGAGAAAAAAAAGATGGCAAAGTGTCGTGCGCGCGAGGTTAAATTTTTAATTGCGACTTTTTTCCCCAATTACCATTATCATTATCGGGTTCTCTCGCTCTTTCTTTCTTCATGGAAATTCAAGTTGTTCGCTTACACCCAGAACGTTTTTGCACCGCTTACGACGTCGGTTATGCGAAAATTGCACATATAGTTTTCAGCAAAAGCGTTGTTGGTACTCGCGCTCTAAAAAATAATTATGATTTGTTTTATTCAAACAATTAAGTTGTCCTTTCCTCGTAATAACGCTTTGTAGTTATCGCTTAAAATATGAAAAAAAAACTGGAAAACCGATTAAAAACTGATTATTGAGATACTCATAAATTAGTGACTAGAAAGATATTCAAAAAATAATCATAATTTTATTGCAAATATATTTAAACTATAAATTCATACGACTCTTCTCGATCAATATAATTCTATTTCAGAGGTCAATGGAATAAAAATATTAGAGGTACAGGAAAAGAAAAAGCAGATAACACAGATGAATTATGCAAGTGAGGAAGAAGAAAAATATTTTCGCGGCGCACGAAATGAAAGGAGTTATTAATTAATTGTGAGTTTCTCGTTCGTTGATTAAAACATTCCTCGATAAATCCGCATGCGTAAGAGGGTTCGTTGATTATATTTGTACGCTCGTGCCAATAAGATATTCTTACGGGAATATCACGTCTCATCGGGTCTATAGAGCCTCGAGACACCTTACAGTACACTCCGAACATACTACTTCAATTGCTGCATATATAACATTACACCATTTATCCATATGCACGTGTCTATATCTTTGAGTTCTTGTGAAAATATCCACTGCTCGTTCTCTTTGATCGAAAGACCCCCCTGCTTATGGCAAGATAGTACTAGGAAAAATAATTATCATTCAGCGCGTGAAGGAAGACGAGGTGTAGTCGTTAGCGTGGGAAGTCACGGATATCTATTTAATTAAGAGAGTACGAGAGATGCAATGAGAGATTTTCGCAGAGACTTAACACTCGCGCACGCTTTCGCGTGTTCGACCAAATAGCGATGCTTCTCGGTAAATTTATACTTGCGGCTATATACAAAAGTGACGGATTTTTTTTTTTCTTTTCTCATAACATTTTCCATACGGAAATATGAATTATTCGAGATTTTTTTTTCGTGATGGAAAAATATTAAACTTAGGAGGATTAACTCAGGCATAAAATAAATGATGTTTGTATGAAATATGTACATTGAAAAATTGTTTTTCAGAAAATTTTGTTGATATTGTTATAATTACATGTTAATTTAATACACATGTTTTTTATCTCTTATTTATTTCAAAGTCTTTCAAATTAACAACAATATTAACTGTCAACACATTTAAAAATTAAATTTAATTAATCAAATATATTAGAAATATTATTTTTTTGAACAATA
>JABMBV010034518.1:0-15306 GCA_018906735.1 Mesochorus sp. PSUC_FEM 10030011
AGACTTACGTCAGTAAATCGAGGCAAGGAAAATGTGTAAAATCCACCAGCTGTCAATATCAAAGGTTTTTGCGCTCGGCACATACAGATAATCAAATGTTTTCGATATTTTGGTCCGATATCATACCAAATACACTCGTAAAATGCGTCATGCACATTCATGCTCTGATGATATAATCAATTACCCAGAAAAAAGAAAAATTAAATAAATAGACTATGGGTGCGTATTTGATATTCTGAGGGTGAGAGGTTACCTCGCGTATAAGAAAATCACCGTTGATGCAATACACGAGAATCAGTATGACACTGAGAATGCAGTAGCTGACAATAAAAAAAAAATCCGTCATAGATAATGTAAGTGATGCCTGTGAGAAAAAATATGGAAAAATTAAAATGTGAAAGACTTTTTTTTTAATTTTATTAACAAATTATAGAAACGTTCGCCCGTTTTTTATTTATAACGATTTAATCATACCACGAGTACGTTGTAAAACGTGAGTCCGATGAGAACTGTTGAGATTATGAGCTCAATCATTAGAACAAATTTGAATATGTCGTCTATGGCTTTTGCAATCCTATTCATAATTTCATAATTGCATTCGGTAAAAATCAACTTGTATTTCTTGTTTCACTTTTGTTACAAACTTTTCACTCACGAAATAATCTTGTCATGTTCGATAGCTATATTTCGAAATGCCATATCTGGATCGCCATAATTGTCTGAGGCTTCTAACGAATTTATATGACGTATTCTGTGCGCGAGAATAGACAAATCTCCGGCAATATGCACGATAAGTGTGCACAAAAAACACGACGATATCGTATGAACATAGTAATAGTATATCATAGGACACTGCGTGATATATAAAAAAACGTAAGTACGAGTATTGGTAATCTCGTGGTATAATAGTTGCCTACAAGGCAAAATAAAAGGCATTGTCTCGTTGTGTAATGCTGTCAAAAGAATGATAAAATTATTATCATTTTTTTATTTGTATGAGACAGGTAAATGAAAAAAAAAAATACCAGGTTACAGAAATATAAAAAAAAAGATTGAAAGCTCTGCTCAATAAAGCTAATTATGATTTTCTAATTTTCCGAAAAATATAATTTGTTTTATTTATGATTCACTCACCAGCTCTGATGAAATATTCAAAGGGTCTTATAAAAAATCCAAAAATGGTTGCGTAAGAAAATAAACTGCCGATTTGAAATAAAAATCTCCCAATGGCATTGTAAGACATGTACAATTTTTGTTCTGCCGGGTTCATGTATCTGTCAGTTTCGCTACCCTTCTCAACATATCTGAGAACACCTCGCAGCTGGTGTGAATATCTCAATGCCATAATTTTACCGGACAACATAATTTGCGTCGAAGTCTCGAGAAGATTCGATATCATTAACGAAAAATCACCAAAAACACTTATGAGGTCACACAACGTTAGAGCTATATGAGTAACGAGATAAAATGCTCCTATGTAAAATTTGATAGATTGATCGTGCAATGGCCATATGCCACCGATCGCGAGAACTTTTTTGTTCCAATCGTGCAACTGTCTGACGCGGTTCAAATCGTATGGGTTTTCTCCACCCATGATATTTCGTTGCCAGGCAAGAAGAAGGAAAATAATAAAGGAAAAAGAGAAGAGAAATAATGCCTCTTGATACTGTGTATTACGAGAAGCAATAGCAACGATTTATTCAAAACTTGTATACAATGTTGCCACGTTTGAATCGTGCTTTCTTTCGTCTATAATTTTATATAAACGTCGGCTTTCAACGATTATACTGGCAAAAGAAAGGTGGAAGACGGCCTAAGATAATCGGCGAATTCTATAGATATTCAGTTGTACAAAAAAAATCGATGTAAAACCCATCAGAGACGCACTAAACGATTATCTATAGACAAAATGGGTACAATTATTCTTCAGTTTTTTTTTGCGCTATTACATACAATTATTGCGGTAAATTTTCGTAATTACCCTTGAATATGTGATGGTTTGCATGAAGAATTTTTTCTTCTCTTTGCGCATGCGCACAAGCTCTCGCAAGTTCGTAAAACTCTTCAGACCACCATTGATACTGGTCTTGTACAGGTAGTTCTTAAGATTTTCATCGATGAAGCAACAAAACATCTTGCTAGGTGGGAAACATTTTTTTTTCGTCATTGACAAAAATTGTGAATATGTTCGTGAATTTTATCTTTTTTTTTTTTCAAATAATATTGAAACATATATTCAACATTTACCGTCATATTTTTCGTGATTTGCGAGTGTTATAAATTATAAATAATTTTATTCCAATCTGGATTTTTTTTAATTTTAGTTTTTCATGCATTCTAATCGTTGTGTGCTCAAATTTAAGTGCAATCGTCGAACATTAATCAATCAATATAATTATTTATCATTGGGAGTGGGTTATATAACTATATATTTTTATTGTATTTTAATTACGAGTGTTATCAATAAGTGCAGAAAATAAAAAAATCAAGTAGCTAAACTACTACAGACTAGTATAAACTCGTTCACTTTCAAACATCACGTAACATTAAAACGTACGATAACAATTAAAAACAATGGAAAGGCCAAATTTTCCAATTGTTTATGCTTCGAAAAGAAATGCTCAATACATTTTTTTAAATACAGTTGTTTATATAGAGTGCAATACCATTGAAAATATATGTGCAGAATTTCAGTGTGATTGATTTAAAACTTTTCGAACTACCGTTCCTGTCGATTGATAACTTTTTGCTGTGAACTTTCCGTAAAGCTAAATTATAAATCGACCATTTTAAATATTAGAAAAGTTTTTTGAAATCGTTAATAATGTTAAAAAAACCTGGCAAATTTGAAAAATACCGATATCATTATTTTTTATTTAAAAAAATATTTATCTAGCTTCTTGACTATAAAACTCAAAATTAAAAATAAATATTTAATTTTTGTTAAACGCATCTGCACAAGTTCGTATAAATTTATTCAAATATCTAGACCTGTTTTGTACTTAAAAAAATGATAATTAAATTAGTTTTCAAAGTATGTGAATATAATCTTGATTTTTACTAATGTTTTTAATAATTACTTATTTAAATAATTATTCAAGTTTTTTTTTGTTATATTTTGCACATTTTCTAGATGCTTAAAATATTTTATTTTCATTGAATTCCTTGCTTCTCATTTTTATTGTTTCGTATTCAATTGTTTTTTCATATTAAATAATTGTTATATTGAACAGTTGAAGCTATTTACATTTTTGTAGCGATAATTACATTTAAAAAAATATATATTTTTTGTACACTTATCATATCACGATTTATTGGCGTCAGTCAGTCTAAAGTGAACAAAAAATACGTTTTACACAATCGTTATATTCAATCAACGTGACGTAGCATTGATATGTAAGCCATCGAAGTTTTAAGTATCTGAAATAATGAAAAGTTGTGCGGTTGGCTAATGTAATTTTTGAAATACAATGATTATAAGCTTACGTCAGTAAATCGAGGCAAAGAAAATGTGTAAAATCCACCAGCTGTCAATATCAAAGGTTTTTGCGCTCGGCACATACAGATAATCAAATGTTTTCGATATTTCGGTCCGATATCATACCAAATACACTCGTAAAATGCGTCGTGCACATTCATGCTCTGGTGTTATAAGAAATGACCGAAAAAACGAAAAAAGAATAATTACATAAATATACGAATGTTGCGTTTGTGAAATTGCGAGTGTCAAATGTTACCTCGCGAATAAGAAAATCACCGTTGATACAATACACAAGAATCAATACAACGCTAAGAATGCAGTAACTGACAATGAAAAAAAAATCGGTCATAGATACTGTAAGTGATACCTGTGAGAAAAAAAAACGAAAAAATGAAAATAAGGAAAACCTTTTTTTCCTCTTTTATTTAATAACAAATTGTTGGAAAGTTCGTCCGTTTTTTTATGACAATTTAATCATACCACGAGCAGGTTGTAAAACGTGAGTCCTATGAGAACTGTCGAGATCATGAGTTCGATCAGTAGAACAAATTTAAAACTGTCATCGATAGCTTTAGCGATCCTATTCATAATTTTAGAATTGCAGTCGGTAAATATCAAGGTTTATTTCTTGTTTCAATTTTGTTACAAACTTTTCACTCACGAAATAATCTTGTCATGTTCGATAGCTATATTTCGAAATGCCATATCTAGATCACCATAATTTTCTGAGGCTTCCAACGAATTTATATGACGAATTCTGTGTGCAAGAACCGACAAATCTCCGGCAACATGCACAATAAGCGTGCATAAGAAACACGACATTATTGTATGAGCATAATAATAGTATATCATAGGACATTGCGTGATATATAAAAGGATGTAAGTACGAGTATCTGTAATTTCGTGATATAAAAGCTGCCGACAAGGTAAGATGTAAGGCATTGTCTCGTTGAGTAATGCTGTCAAAGGATATATCAAAAGGATCGTTTAGTATTTCTAATTCAACTGACTGTGTCTTTCTAAAATTCTTAAAAAAATATTATTTTACTTATCATTCATAATACACTCACCAGCTCTGATAATGTATTCAAACGGTCTTATGAAAAAACCAAAGATGGTTGCATAGGTGCATAAGCTACCGGTTCGAAATAAAAGTCTTCCAATAGCGTTGTATGACATGTATAACTTTTGCTCTGCCTGGTTCATATATCTTTCAGGTTTGCTACCCATCTCAACTTGTTTGACAACTCCTTGAAGCTGTCGAGAAAATCTTAGAGCCACAATTTTACCAGACAGCATAATTTGGGTCGAAGTCTCGAGAAGATTAGATATCATTAACGAAAAATCACCAAAAACACTAATAAGATCACACAACGTTAGAGCTATATGAGTAACGAGATAGAATGCTCCTACGTAAAATTTGATAGGATGATCTTGCAATGGCCATATACCACCGATCGCGAGAACTTTTCGGTTCCAATCGTGCAACTGTCTGACGCGATTCAAATCGTATAGGTTCTCTCCACCCATGATATTCCGCTGGTAGATAAGAAGGGGAGTAGCAAAGAAAAAAGAAAAGAAAAATAATGTCCCTTAATTCCCTATAATATGAGAAACAATGGGAACAGTTCGGTAAAAAACTTGAGTTCAATGTTGCTATGTTTAAATCGTGCTTTCTTTAGTTGATAATTTTAGATAAACGTCGTCTTCCAACGATTATACTGGCAAAAGAAAGGTGGAAGACGACCTAAGATAATCGGCGAATTCTATAGATATTCAGTTGTACAAAGAAATCGATGTAAAACTCATCACAGATGCACCAAGCGATTATCTATGGAGGAATAATGGGCACAATTATTTTTCTGTTTTTTTTTTGCGCTATTATATACAATTATTTTAATATATTTGCGCAATTACCCTTGAATATGTTAAGGTTTGTATAAAGATTTTCTTTTCCTTCTTTTCTTTGCGCATGCGCATAAGCTCTCACAAGTTCTCCAAACTCTTCAGATCTGCATTGATACTCGTCGTGCACAGGTAGTTCTTAAAACTTTTATCGATGGAACAACAGAACATCTTCTTAGGTGGGAAACATTTTTTTTGTCAATAACAATGATTGTGAAATAGTTTGTGATTATTATTATTTTTTTCTCAATCTTTATTCAAATGTCAGTTTAACATTTATGGTCATATTTTCTGGATTTTGAGTGTTAAAAATAATGTTCTTTCAGTTGAATCTTTGTTTATTTCTTTTTATTTCTTGTTATTCAATTTTGGTGTAATTAATAACATGTGAGTGCAATTGTTCAATATTTATAAATAAAAAAAACAACAGATGATGAAATATATATACTGAATATTATTTAAGTTGGCTTCATAAATCTATGGTCTTAGTGTATTTCCTTTAAAAAAAAACATCGTCGATCGTGCCAAAAAATAGAAATCATTAATTTGAAAATATTAAAAAAAACTAAATACATAAACTTTTAATCAGCACGTAATATCGACCTATAAGCGATAGAAGTTTTGGGTTCCCAGAAATAAAATATAAAATTCGATTCGTTTCATATGAAGTGGTTCTTTTATATTAAACAGTTTTCATACTATATATTTGAAACTTTTTATTTTCTTACAGTGATAATTAAAAGAAAAAAACGGAACATGTTTCACTATTTTTTTTATTACGTTTCATTGGCGCCTGTCAGTTCAAAATGAACAAAAAATATGCTTTACACTATTATCATTTCTAATCAACATGACGTAGCATCGATATGTAAGCCATCGAGGTTTTGAGTATCTGAAATTATGAAAAAATTCTCTGACAGGCCGATGTAAGTTTTTAAATGCAATTATTAAAGACTTACGTCAGTAAATCGAGGCAAGGAAAATGTGTAAAATCCACCAGCTGTCAATATCAAAGGTTTTTGTGCTCGGCACATACAGATAATAAAATGCTTTCGATATTTTGGCCCTATATCATACCAAATACACTCGTAAAATGCGTCATGCACATTCATGCTCTGGCGGCATAATCAATTACCAAAAAAAAAAAACGAATAATTATGTACGCAGACTAGTAGTAGGTTTTTGATATCGCGAGTGTGAGACGTTACCTCGCGAATAAGAAAATCACCGTTGATGCAATACACGAGAATCAATATAACGCTGAGAATGGAGTAACTGAGAATGAAAAAAAAATCCGTCATAGATAATGCAAGTGATACCTGTGAGAAAAAACATTTTTTAAATGAAAATGTGAAAGAGCTATTTTTTTCTATTTTATTTAACATATTGTAGGAACGTTCGCCCGTTTTTTTTATAACGATTTAATCATACCACGAGTACGTTGTAAAACGTGAGACCGATGACAATTGTTGAAACTATGAGCTCAATCATTAGAACAAATTTGAATATGTCGTCTATGGCTCTAGCAATCCTGTTCATAATTTTATAATTGGTGTCGATAGAAGATCAAGTTTTATTTCTTAATTAATTTCTGTTACACATTTTTCACTCACGAAATGATCTCATCATGTTCGATAGCTATATTCCGAAATGCCATATCTGGATCACGGTAATTTTCTGTGGCTTCCGGCGAATTTATATTACGTATTCGGTGCGCGAGAACCGACAAATTTCCAGCAACGTGCACAATAACAGTACACATAAAACATGATGATATTGTATGTACAAAATAAAAGTAAATCATAGGACACTGCGTGATATATAAAAAAACATAAGTACGAGCATCCGTAATCTCGTGATATAAAAGCTGCCGACAAGGTAAAATGTAAGGCATTGTCTCGTTCAGTAATGCTGCCGAAAGAATGATAAAACAATTGTCATTTTTTTGTACCTCACAGGACCATGAAAAATAACAGTTTACAAAAATATGAAAAAAGGGATTGAAAGATTTGCTCAATGAAGCAAATTATGATTTTCTAATGTTCCAAGGAAATATATTTTTTTATTTATGATTCACTCACCAGCTCTGATGATATATTCAAACGGTCTTACGAAAAATCCAAAAATGGTTATGTAGGAAAATGAACTGCCGATTTGAAATAAATATCTCCCAATGGTATTGTAAGACATGTACAATTTTTGTTCTGCCAGGTTCATGTATCTGTTAGTTTCGCTACCCGTCTCAACATATCTGAGAACACCTCGCAGCTGGTGGGAATATCTCAATGCCATAATTTTACCGAACAGCATAATTTGCGTAAAAGTCTCGAGAAGATTAGATATCATCAACGAAAAATCACCGAAAACCTTTACGAGATCACACCATGTAAGAGCTATATGTGTAACGAGGTAGAATGCTCCTATGTAAAATTTTATAGATTGATCCTGCAATGGCCATATGCCACCGATCGCGAGAGCTTTTCTATTCCAAGCGTGCAACTGACTGACGCGCTTCAAATCGTATGGATTCTCTCCCTCCATGATGTTTCGCGGACAGACGAGAAGAGAAATAACAAAGAAGAAAAGAAAAGAAAAGAAAAATAATGACCCTTAATATCCTATAATACGAGAAAAAATTGCAACAATTTGCTCAAAAACTTGCGTCCATTATGGATACTTTTAAGTCGTGCTTTCTTTCGTTAATAATTTTAGATGAGCGTCGTCTTCCGACGATTATACCGACAAAAGAATTGTTGAGGACGACCTAAGATAATCGGTGAATTCTATAGATATTCGGTGGTACAAAAAATCGATGTAAAACCCATCGTAGATGTACTAAGCGATTATCTATAGAAGAATAATGGACACAATTATTTTTGTGTTTTTTTGCGCTATTATATACAATTATTTTGATACATTTTTGCAATTACTCTCGAATATGTTAAGGTTTCTATAAAGATTTTCTTTTCTTTTTTTGCGCATGCGCATAACCTCTTGTAAGTTCCCCAAACTGTCCAGACCTGCATTGATACTCGTCTTGCACAGGTAGTTCTTAAAACTTTTATCGATGAAGCAACAGAACATCTTCTTAGGTGGTAAACATTTTTTTGGTCGATGACAATGATTGTGAAATAGTTTGTGATTTATTATTATTTTTTTCTGAATCTTTATTCAAATGTCAGTCCAACATTAATAGTCTTATTTTCCGGATTTTGGGTGTTAAAATAAATGTTCTTTCAGTTGAATCTTTGTTATTTTCTTTTAATTTCTTGATATTTAATTTTGGTGTAATTAATAACATGTGAGTGCAATTGTTTAATATTTATCAATAAAAAAAAACAAAGGACTGATGAAATATGTATACTGTGTATTTGGAGTGGGCTACATAAATCTATGGCCTTATTGTATTCCCATTTCAAACGAGAATGTCGATAAAAGTGCAGAGAATAAAAATGAATTTGCCAATATATCATCGAACAGTAAATTCATAAACTTTTAAATGGTACGTAACATCGAAATATAAGCCATAGAAGTTTTGAGTACCTAAAAATAGAGTACAAACTTTTTGATTAAATGAAACTATTTTATGAAATTTCTAAATCTGAATACTTACACCACTAAATTGGCTGAGAGAGAAAACGTAAAATTTCCCAGCGGTTAGTTGCAAAGGTCTTTGTGCACGAGCCATACAAATTATCATGTGTGCTCGATATTTCGTTGGCATTGTGTACCATTGACATTCGTAGTACGCGTCGTGGACATTTATACTCTGGATTAATAATAAAGTAAAATAAAAAAAATCCAAGAGAAAATTATCACGGGATTATCCGTGAATTAAAATTGTTTTTACCTCACTAATAAGAAATTCACCAGCTATACAATAAATAAAAATGAGTAAAATTACAGCCAGAGAGTAACTGATGACGAAAATAAAATCAATCATAGCCACTGATAGCTGATCCTGTAGTAAGTGAAAAGAAAAAATTCAAAATTTGTTTTCCAGAAATTGAAGGTTTTTGAAATTAGTTTTTAAAACTCCTTACAGCGATTGCACTGTAGGCCGTAAGTCCTATAAGTACTGTGGATATCACTAACTCTTCCAACAAAACCAGATTGAAAATATCATCAATTGTATTGGCAGTTCTAAATTCAAAAAGTCGTCCTTTAAGTCGTTTTCTTTTCTTGCAACAATATGTAACAAGTTTCAAATCGAATAATTAATCCATAACTTACTGAATTATACTTTTATGTCGTGTTATAATTTCGCGAAATGCAATTTCTGGATTGCAATAGATAGAAGATGTATCCATTTTATTTATGCATCTTATACGATAAGCAAGAATGGATAAATCTCCGGTGACGTGTACAATAAGAGTGCACAAAAAACACGATAATATTGTATGAATGAAGTAATAGTACATCATGGGACATTGCGAGAGATACAAAAGGACGTAAGTACGAGCATCCGTGATCTCGTGGTACAACATCTGCCGACATGGCAAGATGAAAGGTATCGTCTCGTTGTATAATACTGTCAAATAAATTCGCTAAGCAGTTGATAATTCTTTTGCATCATTTTTATTTAGTGGAATTAATATTGATGAAAAATAAAACATTAAAGAAGTAATTTCCTTGTGAAGCAATAAACAAAAATTTTAAAAAGCTATGTTGGGTGGACTTTGTCCTTCTAAAATTCTCTTAAAAAAATATGATTTCACTTCTTATTAATGGTACACTCACCGGCTCTGATGATATATTCGAATGGTCTTATGAAAAGACCCAAAATAGTTGTGTAGGCAAATAAGCTGCCGATTATAAAGAAAAGTCGTCCAATGCTGTTGTAAGACATATACAGTTTTTGTTCTACTGGGTTCATGTATCTGTCAGTTTCGCTACCCATCTCAACTTGTCTGAGAACTTTTTGAAGCTGCTGAGAAAATCTCAGTACCACTATTTTACTAGATAGCATAATCTGCGTTGAAGTCTCGAGAAGATTCGATATCATTAACGAAAAATCACCGAAAACACTTATGAGATCGCACAATGTTAGAGCTATATGAGTAACGAGGTAGAATGCTCCTATATAAAATTTGATAGATTGATCTTCCAATGGCCATATACCACCGAACGCAAGAACTTTTCTATTCCAATCGTGCAACTGTCTGACGCGGTTCAAATCGTAGAGATTTGTTTCACCCATGATATTTTGCTGCCAGATAAGAAGAAGGAAAATAACAAAGAAGCAAGAAAAGGAAAATAATGCCCCTTAATATCCTGTAATGCGAGAAAAAATTGCTACAATTTACTCAAAAACTTGTGTCTACTGTGGCTACTTTCAAATCGTGCTTTCTTTCGTTGACAATTTTAGATAAATGCCGTCTTCAAACGATCTTACTGACAAAAAAAAAGTTGGACGACGACCTAAGATAATCGGTGAATTCTATAGGTTTCCCTTTTGTACAAAGAAATGATGTAAAATCCCATTACATATACACTAAGCGATTGTCTATAGACAACATAATAAGAGGTATTATTCTTCTGTTTCTTCGCGTCATTATATACGATTATTTGAGTATATTTTCGCAATTACTTTGAATATTTCACTGTTTGCGTGGTAAACATTTCTTTTCTTAACGCATGCGCATAAGTTCGTACAAGTTTGTTCAACGATCCAGACCGGCATTGATACTTGGACAGGTAGTTCTTAAAACTTTCATCGTAAAAGTGCCAAAACGTTTTGGTGGGTCGGAAAAAAAATTTTCCGCTATCGGGATAAAACAAAAACAATATAACATCTGTTAGCAGAATTGTAAATATCTCAGATATTGCAAGTTGTTGAATGGTTATAGTGAAGCATGTTGTTTTTCAAATTTCAATCATCAATATCTCATAAATAATACAACCCGCAAAATTATTGTTATGTGCAAAAATAAAATGGAGAATAATTTGTGCTGTGAAATATTGTGCAAATAGTTTGAATAAGGATTTTGATGTTATTTTCCATAATTTAATTAACGCACAACGTACTATGGCTATGGTTAATGCATTTGGCAATGTAGACAAAAATGAACGAGGGATTCATATAGATTATGTGTGAGTCTTTTTGATTTCCCCTCAACTTAATGTGGATTTCCTTTTAAGTCTTACGTCTTCATATAATAATTGATCAAGTTATTTTTGCACTGCATTTTTTCGACATTCTAGCCCTATTTAATAATGTGTTCATCGTATAAGATTGTTTTGCCTCCACGACACTCTCAGATTTCGTTTTGATTAGCCGAATCAAAAATTACTCATAAACTAACCATATAAAAAAAATATTATTTTGAACCTCAAAATACTTTTCCTTATGTTTTTATAATGTGAAAGCAGCCAGGATAATTAAGTCCCATCCATATGTCAAATCCCAATTCTTAATGTTTGTGATTTTCTTTTTTTTCTTTATTTTTATCAAAGTCATATATTTCATATTTTCTATGGTTTTACACTGTAAAAATGTTGTTCGCGAAATATGTAATTTATTATATGCATGCACTATTAAAAAACTATATATTTTAATGGATATTCGACTACAATTTTTCTATTAATTTTTTTTCCATACATAATTATATTATGATTTATTGGTGTCTATCAGTTCAAAGTGAACGAAAAATACGTTAAACACAAACGTCATTTTTAATCAACGTGACGTAGCATTGATATGTAAGCCATCGAGGTTTTGAGTATCTGAAATTAAGAGAAATTCTCGGTCTTGTTGAAATTATTTTTTAAATACAATTATTATAAACTTACGTCGGTAAATCGAGACAAAGAAAATATGTAAAATCCACCAGCTGTCAATATCAAAGGTTTTTGCGCTCGGCACATACAGATAATCAAATGTTTTCGATATTTCGGCCCGATATCATACCAAATACACTCGTAAAATGCGTCATGCACATTCATGCTCTGATGACATAATCAATTACCCAGAAAAAAGAATAATTATATAAATACACGATGGGTGTGTATTTGATATTCCGAGGGTGAGAGGTTACCTCGCGAATAAGAAAATCACCATTGATACAGTACACGAAAATCAGTGTAACGCTAAGAATGCAGTAACTGACAAGGAAAAAAAAATCAGTCATAGATACTGTAAGTGATACCTGTGAGAAAAAACATAAAAATGATAAAGCAAGGAAATACAAATTTTTCTTTTTTATTTAAAAATTTATTGGCATGTTTGTCAATTTTTACGATGATTTTCTATCATACCACGAGTACGTTGTAAAACGTAAGTCCTATGAGAACTGTTGAGATCATTAGTTCGATCAGTAGAGCATAATTGAATATGTCGTCGATAGCTTTCGCGATCCTATACAAAATTTCGTAATTGCGATCAATAAAAATCAAGTTACTTTTCTTGTTTTCCATTTATTACCACTTTTTTACTCACAAAATGATTTTGTTATGTTCGATAGCTATATTCCGAAATGCCATATCTGGATCGCCATAATTTTCTGAGGTTTCCAGTGAACTTATATGACGTATTCGGTGCGCGAGAACCGACAAATCTCCGGCAACATGCACAATAAGTGTACACAAAAAACACGATGATAATGTATTAACATAATAAAAGTATATCATAGGACATTGCGTGATATATAAAAAGACGTAAGTACGAATATCCGTAATGTCGTGGTATAAAAGTTGCCGACAAGGCAAAATAAAAGGCATTGTCTCGTTGAGTAATGCTGTCGAACGAATGATAAAAAAATTATTTTCGTTTATTTCGATGACGCATAACCATAAAATAAAGTATCTACGAATAAAAATACGAAAAAAAGGATTGAAAGCTTTTTTTTTATATTTATGATTCACTCACCAGCTCTGATAAAATATTCAAACGGCCTTATAAAAAAACCAAAAATAGTTGTGCAAGAAATTAAGCTGCCGATTTGAAATAAATATCTTCCAAAGGTATTATAAGACATGTATAATTTTTGTTCTGCCGGATTCATATATCTGTCAGTTTCGCTACCCCTTTCAACTTGTCTGAGAACTCCTTGAAGCTGTTGAGAAAATCTTAGTGCCACTATTTTACCAGATAGCATAATTTGCGTTGAAGTCTCGAGAAGATTCGATATCATTAACGAAAAATCACCGAAAACACTCATGAGGTCACACAATGTTAGAGCTATGTGAGTAACGAGATAGAATGCACCTATGTAAAATTTGACAGAATGATTTTGCAATGGCCATATGCCACCGACCGCGAGAGCTTTTCTATTCCAATCGTGCAACTGTCTGACGCGGTTCAAATCGTAAAGATTTATTTCACCCATGATATTTTGCTGCCAGATAAGAAGAATGAAAATAACAATGAAGCAAAGAAAAGGAAAATAATGCCCCTTAATATCCTGTAATGCGAGAAAAAATTGCTACAATTTACTCAAAAACCTGCGTCTACTATGGCTACTTTCAAATCGTGCTTTCTTTCATTGACAATTTTAGATAAATGCCGTCTTCAAACGATCTTACTGACAAAAAGAAAGGTGGACGACGACCTAAGATAATCGGTGAATTCTATAGGTTTCCCTTTTGTACAAAGAAATGATGTAAAACCCATCACATATACACTCAGCGATTATCTATAGACAAATAATGGGTACAATTTTGCGTCATTTTTTTGTTCAGTACAATATACAATTATTTTAATACATTGTCGCAATTACCTTAAATATGAAATAAAAATATGTAGAATTTTTTATTTTCTTTGCGCACGCGCACAAGCTCTCATACGTTTGTCAAACCGTTCAGACTTGCATTGATACTAGTCTTGCAAAGGTAGCTCTTAAAACTTTCATCGGTAAAGCAACAAAGAGTCTTGCTAGGTAGGACAAAAATATTTATCCAGCAATCTCAAAGTTGGTGAATAAGTTTATGATTCTTGATACATTTTTCTCAAAGTATATTGACATGTTCATTTCATTAACTCAATATCAATTCACGATTTATCGTCATATTTTTCACAATTTGCAAGTGTCAGAAATAATTAAATTTCTGTTGCCTTTTCTATTTTTTTTATTTCCATTTGTTTTAATTTTGACCGTAGTGATTCGATTGTTATACAACGGTCAACAGTTTCAATATGTTAGTAGCTGAGATTTTTATTGTCTCAGTAATAAAAGTTACTCTTAATCTCTACTGAGTACTGAATAACTACTGATTACTACTAGAAAATATTCATAAACGTAAAGTTTTCACGTCTTTATAGTAACAATAATACACAATAAGTTATCAAAAACAAATAAATGATTTTGCATTACGATAAAGCTTTAGAGACATACAAAAATGTGTGTGCTACCGGTATTTTAATTTCAATTCGTGCTATAAAATACTAGTAATATAAAAAAAAAGCAAATATAATTAATCTCAGTGCGCATAAAAAGAAACAAAATGATAAAAATAAAAATTAATTTATGGTGTATTTCTTAAACTAGTGAATTATTTTTGGCCATAGTTGGAAATTTATAATCGTTAATAGTATCTTTTAGATTTTGGAGTGATTAAACAATCGAGAATGTATCTAAACATTTTATAAAAAACAAAATATACGATGTAGCTTTTAAACTACGGTACGTAGCATCGATATGTAAGCCATAGCAGTCTTGAGAATCTGCGAAAATTATGAAAAATTATATTCACCTTACGAAAGCAGGTGACTAATATTTTTTTTATTTAAAAAAATCTACCTCACTGAATCGAGGAAGCGAAAAAACGTAAAATCTCCCAGCAGTCAATTGCAGAGGCTGCTGTGCTCGAGCCATGCAAATAACTAAGTTTTTTTGATACTTTGATTCCATATTGTACCATTGACACTCGTAATACGCTTCGTAAACGTTTTCACTCTGCGAATTGTATTTTTTTTTAAATAT
>JABMBV010034628.1:0-15297 GCA_018906735.1 Mesochorus sp. PSUC_FEM 10030011
AAGCTTATTTAAATTGTTTTACAAGCTTTATTGAACCCGATTGTTTAAAAAAAAACATTAACAGTGAAAAATAAAAATTAATTAATTAATTAATTTTGACTTTCAATCTTTTCTTGAGGCAAATTAATATAAGCATTTTGGAAAATGATACCAATCGTGTTAAGGTAGTTCTATCGTTATATAAAAATTAAAAAATTGTTTTTTAGTTTTTCGCACACACAAAATGGTTCGTGAACTCAAGTTCATTAAAAATAGTTGTTGCAAATTGCCTTAAAAACAATATACTCCAAATTCAAGGTCGTCCAAGGTCATATGAACTCGCTGTTTATTTACATAAATTGCAAAAATTTTTTTCTTAAGATTTTTTTGAAAAACTAATGGAAGCGCTCTTATGAGAGACTACTGAAAATTATGACTTTCATCTATAAATATCTCAACTTCCATGTAGTAAAACCTTCTAAAATTTCGTACACACGTTCATATGATACGTCTAAAGTTTCAATAAAATCTTAAGAAAACGATGAAACGATAGAACTACCTTAATCGATTATTTTATAATATCACGTATTTTATTCTCGTTCCATTACATTATAATACCTTAGATTTCAAATTTCGACGGTTTATCTCTTATAATAGGACAAAAACAAACGCGTTTATAATTCATTATGATTTTTTGAAAAATAATTTAATTGCCTGACGTCAAAAAGACGCCATACGTATCAATATAATCTCTGAATCTTTCTTTTTCTTTTCAAAATTCCTGAATATTTTGAGCAGATAAAATGATCTTTATAATGAGGAATAAAAAAAAAGGTGACTATATTTTATACCGAGAATTTGTGACTTAAATAGGAAAATTTTCGGAACAATTTCTAGGCCGCAAATTTATTAATTAGATTTAGTAAAATAATTTTGCGGATTAATGAAAACACTTTTTTCAACTTCTTTTTATTGAAAAAAATTCGCGCGACTCACAAGATCTGCGATCGTTCACTGTTTCCTCGGTAAACTGCCAATTCTCCTCAAGTTCATATACTCCCTCATAATTTCCTCTTCTCAATCCTCTCGAGATGCATTTCGCAAAACGTTTTCAACCGTCCGAAGATTATCTGGCTCCCACGCGAAAATACATCTTTCTCGTTCGCATTGAAATTACTGCCAAAAAATGTTTAACAACAACATACCTGGTCAATATTGGTTTTCGATCTGGTGATTTTTCGAAACTTCGATTACACGAATTGGGAATAGTCTCTAACACAAATTGTTTTTATTGAAAAATCATCAACTTGCGATAATTTTATTGAACAACATATTAAAAAAAAAAAAAAAATACGAATTTTCAAATAAAATAATTCACGTTTTCGTCATCATTAGATGTCAAAACAAATTTCCACGACTTTTGAACCCATAATTAATAACTTTTATTTGAAATCCATTTGATTAGACTAAAGATACTCGAGGCGTCAATTCCACCACTCCTCTAACTTGATGCAAGCTGAGCAAGTTTTTCATCGCTATCGAAAGCGCTGTTTCAGTATAAAGCTTTGGCGGCCAAGAGCACGAGTTAGCAGTCGTTCGCGACTACTCAAACGTGCGGTATGTTCTTACGTAAAACGCATAATAAAAAATTATAAATATTTTGTATCCTTTAAATATACATTTTTTCTTTTTTCTTTTCATAAAAAAACATTTATCGTGTGAAACTTTTGATCGTCGATCGTTTCGATTAAACAGATTAAAAATATAATTAGTAAAATAATTAAGAAAAATATCAACGGAAATATAAAAAGCCAGAACAAATGAAACGTTTGAGAAGAAAACGACTGAATGCGGCATTAACGCGAAATCGCTTTCGATACCGAACTATCAGTCATAAATTCTGATTATAAGCCACTAAAACGCAAATTATTCTGTGTGATCGACGAACTGTGATATTTATAATTAAATCTTCTTCACCTCGTACCCGATATTGTCACATAGTGAAAGTTTACGATTTTTTTCTTTTTTTCTTTATCGTCTCAAGATTGTTGCAATGGACAAGTAAGTAATGTCAATGGACTTATTAAATAACAACAATAATAATAATAAATCATCGATTGTAACCAAACATTAAAAAAATATTTGTCGTGATGATTTTCATGTTTATTTGAAACTCAATGAATTTTTTCTTCTCCTTTTTCTCATTAAAGTTAACTCTAATGAATTAAAAAAATATTATTATTTTTTGTTTACTTATATTTCTAATATCAAATATTCAACTGTAACATTGATACAATTTACGAATTCAAAGTAACTATTGTAAATCAATCGTTATCATTAGGATTAGTGTAATTGTTCCTCACAACTAAATTATGTATTTTTCTTGTGTTAATTAAAAAAATATTATTTTTTTTTGTTTACTAAGATTTCTAATATCAAATATTCGACTGTAACATTGAAAAATTTACGAATTCAAAGTAACTATTGTAAATCAATCGTTATCATTAGGATTAGTGCAATTGTTCCTCACAATTCAATTTTGTATTTTTCTTGTTTTTAAAACAAAAAATAATCACTGATAACAAATTATTCGATGTAAAGCTCCAATAAATAATTACGAACAAATTGTTGAAATGAAAGCAAGGGCATCATTATCTCCAGACGGATATTACGACTTTTAATTTTCACGAAATCTCGTAATAAGCGGTCGATAATAGCGATCTCAAATACATTTAATGAACTCGAATTATACAATTCAATGTATATAACTATATTAATTCATGCCAAGTGAGATATATGAATAGAGAAAGATAGAGATAAAGAAAGAGAGAGAGAGAGCATAAAGAAAGATAAGCATAGAAAATCCAATCACATTTCGAGTGACGCAAACTATCTATTAATAAATACTTAAAAGTTGTCTCGACAGGAAGCTATTCACGGCGTGAGCATCACTGTTAATGACAATCTCTATTTTTTTGTATGCCAAATTCAAGAATTTTAACTACCCTTTCGCAATTTTTTCCACATAATTATCATATCGGGCACCTTAAGTTACAAGCACATTTACAACTCTATCAAAAGTCACGAGATAAAACATTTTCTTAACATTTTTGCCCAACCATAATTCTACCAACTAGCAACTTTATCAAACAAAGATTCCTTCTTTCGTCTGACATTAAATTTACCGATCGAGTTGTAATCTGGTAAAAATGTTACACGGTAGAATTATAATTATCTTGGTAGAAATTTTTTACCGAATTTTTCATATTTTCTTTCTTTTCACACAATTCTGAGATAATCGGGAAAAATATAAGAAACATTAATATTTAAATTCGAGCCTAAAAATAAGGTGCAAAACAAAGTGATATACCTTTGGTTTGTACCAATGTCATGACACAAATTTAAATATTTCTATAAGATATCTATGAAAAATCATGAGAATTAATAAAAAAAAATTTTATCAAATTATGGGATTTTTTTTTGTATCAGAAAAGTGAAAAAAATCGGAGAAAAATACTGAGTAATGTGTAAATAATTGCACATTTTTTCCCTCTAATTTTTTCGAATTTTTTAAAAAAGTCTCAATTTATTATAAAAATGAAAAAAAAAATCGTTAAGTTTTGTGAAGAAAATGAGAGTTTTTATGAGAAATTTGGAAACAAAATTTATACCAGGATAGGTAGAAATTTTATGAACTGCTGTATCGATTTGATTTCGATTTGTCTTTTCTTCTATCATTTACAATAAAAAAAAAAGTCGAAAAAATTCGAAGACTTGACTGACTACGATTCGTTTAAATAGGCAATCGAATTTTGCAAATATTTGCTAGTTTTCTTTTTAATTCGAGGATTTATTCAGTATCCAAAGATAGTTTGTTAATTTCTTTGATGAAAAATGTTCATAATCCTTTTCAAGTAAAGTAATAATGAAGAGCAAAAGAACAGAATATGATAATGTTAAAAAACATGATACACGCTGTTGTTACAGCTGACGGCCACCGGGTGCATTGAAAGAAAAAAAAATGATAACGAGGGAAAGATAGAGCGAGAATCGGTCGTTAGAATTTGTAAAGATAAGAAATCGCCTCGCAAGTCAAATGCATGTTAACATCGTGTATGGATAAAGCAAACAAAAAATTATATCGAAATCTTGAATTTGCTGAAGACAACTTATGATTCGAGTATTATTGACGTTTCGTGCATCTGTTGTAAATATTAAAAAAAAAAAAGAATAAATTCAAAGTTGATCATTCAAAACGGATTCTGCAAAAAGAATCTCAACAATGCAGCGTTTTATTTTAAGTATTCAAATATTGTCGTCTTTTTCTTTGTTCTTCTATTGCTCGTAAATATCAAAAAGCTGTCGGACCGGTAAGCGAATATATAGCCTTGCATGTTAAATAAGGAATTGGCAGAGAATAAACCGCGGTTGGGTGCAAATAAATAAAAAAAAAAACTTGTCTACATTGAAGAAAAATGATGGAGGAGGAAGAGAGAGAGAGAGAGGGAAATGAAAAACTTGACACATTTCCATTATTGTCGATGGAAAGGAAAATAATGAGGAAAACGTGATCTAAGAGCAGTGGTCAAATAAATATACAAAATAATCGTAAATTTTCATTTTTATTTTTTTTGTTTACTTTGTAAAATCATTGATCGAAAAAAAATATAATAATTTGAATCCCCTCTCCCTTCCTCCTGTGAAAATTCTTCGAGTATCTCGAAGGCTATTTTTCCAAAGTTAATTTCTCCGCGCAGTTTCATTATTGTTGCGAAATTTTGTTTCTAATTTTGGTAAGCAGGAAGTCCATGGGCGAGTCTTTCTATATATATATATACGCGTTTAGATGCAACGTCTATGCTACCTAGAGCCAAGTGAGTCCAAAGCCAAGGTTCGAACAAAGTCGAAGAGATGCGGTGATGCATCTTTCGAAGTGATTCAACAAAAAATGTTCACTTGATCCTCTTGCTCCGATCGTTATTTTTATCTTTATCATTCTCGTTTACGATAACTCGTTGAGACAAATTATTTACAAATGGATCATGTACATATATATATGGTGCGTTTTATGCCCAATCGAAAATGTATAAAATAAAAGAAAAAGAATTAATTAATTTATTAAAAATGAGAGAAACAAGGGAGATGAACAACCTAATCGCTTTTTTTTTGTTCCGAAATACGTTTTTGTATCTCTTGAAAAAAAATGAATACTATCGACAAGGCTAACAGCTAATTGTAGTGAGTTATAAATCCCAATGAGAATAGGAAATAGAAAAAAGAAAAAAACGTTTGAAAGACGAAGGTTAAGCGACGGCAGTGAACTCTGTGAATAATCGCAAGGCCAATTTTCTTTTAGCTCTGTAGCAAAGTAATTTTCACTCAACATAGCAGCGATAAATATAAACGGATAAATTACAAAATCAATAATAAGACGATAAATTTCTCGAGATTTCTAAGCGCTGCAGAAATTGACGGTTAATTCTTCGTAATAGATCAATATCGATCAATCATTTGTCATTGTTATAAAATTACTTTAAAACCAAACTATTTATTTTTATAGCCGAAACTCTACCGATTTAAATGAAGAAAAGTCCAGTCTGGTTGACAAATCATCGATAATCCAACCAATAATACAACCGTCAATTTCCCTGGTTGGAGATGAAAAAGCTGCTCTGGCAGCAGCTGCAGCTGCTGCTGCCAACAATGAAAATCATCGGCCTGATCCTGAGAACGTAAAACAAGCGAGAGGAAGCGCAGTCCGACAAGTATTGGCTGCGTTTGTCGCTCAACTCGGTACAATTAATACGGGAATGGTTTTTGGTTTTTCTGCCATTGCTATTCCTCAATTGCGCCAACCCGACAGTCCAATTCCTATTGGCGTTACCGAGGAGTCTTGGATCGGTAAGAATCATTTCATTGTTAATCTTTACTATAACTTTTTTTTCTTTTTAATTCATTCCATTCATTATGTGACTAATCAAACAATATAAACGGTTTAAAAAAAAAAACGAAACGCTGGTACAGTGTCTCGAATCCCCTTCCAAACGCATCGTAACTTGACCGCGGCACGAGAGCTCGGGAGAGGGAGAAATTACATCACCATCGGGCTATATAAGTCCGCGCGGGAGCGCGACAGAAATCATTTCTTCCTTTCCTTCTTAGAGCCCCTCCCCCCTCTCTCCTTATTCTCAATTCATTGTTTCAATTTTTTTTCAACGTTTTTCTTATTTTTTCGATTTATTTGAATGGGACGTAGCGTTCTAGCCAAAAGTTGTATTCGATAAAAAGTCAAGTCCAGTCGAGTCGAAAATATTCTTTGTTTGGCACAATTTTGTAAAATTAAACATTTTTTTATAAACTTTATTAGTCGGACTTTACTTTGTCTTCGTATAATCTTCGATGATTTTCCTGATTAAGGAATTTAGATTTTGATTATCGCAAAAATAAAATAAAAAAAAAAATCTTTTATTGCCATTCGATAAAAAGTTTACGTATTTAACCCAATAATACCCAAATCGAATCTAGGCTAAATAGCCACAAACTAATTATTGAGTTTATGGCATAGCCTAAAAATAATTAACCTGCCATTTTTATTTTTGTATTTCTAATTGTTTATACAAAACAATTCAAAAATATTAGAGATATAATGGCGCTATTTGGTTTTTCAAAAGGAATTTTTGACAATTTATTTAAATAATTTTTTATCCACAGTTATAAATGCAAAAAGAAAAAAAAATGGCAAATTGTTTTTGGGCTATGTCATGGACTCAATAATTAGTTTGCAGCTATCGAGCCCTAATTCGACTTGGGTATTAATAGATCAATTTACGTAAATTAATGAAAATCTGTAAAAAAAAAATCAGCAACATTTGATATGCTATAAGCTACAATTATCAACGATAATATTGAACAAAAGTTAATCTTTGAAAAGTTTCAAAGATACCAATGATTGTGCCACCACTATAAATGTTCGAAAACGATGTTTCCAAAAAAAATGATGAAAAATCAACAAATTTGATTCGTACAAGAATAAATCATAAACAGAAATAATTTTAAATAAAAATATTTGGAATTCCACTGTCAGCAATCCCAAACAGAAACGATAAATGATTTATTGAGTAATTATTTATTCGAACAATTTCCACCAACATTTACCAGTACCATAACTCTAAACCGAATAGAATTTTCGGTTGGAAGGCGCATGACGTTCCAAATAGTCCTAAAAGTTTCATCATAAAAATAAAATTCTCATTAACGTAATAAAATGATAATAACGTGTTGTTTTGTCTTATTTATACGCAGCGAGTACATCATCGATCGGCACTCCGATCGGTTGTCTGCTGTCGGGTTATATGATGGACGTTCTAGGCCGTAAGCGTTCTCTGATAATAACGGAAGTTCCCGCTTTGCTGGGTTGGCTGCTCATAACATTCGCGACTGACGTGCGAATGATCTACGCGGGACGTTTCTTCGTCGGGCTTGGTTCGGGTATGGTTGGTGCACCTGCGCGTGTATACACGAGTGAAGTGACACAGCCTCATTTGCGAGGAATGTTGACAGCGGTTGCGAGTGTTGGTGTCAGTACGGGGGTTCTCGTGGAGTATGCTCTGGGTAGTATGCTCTCGTGGAACATTTGCGCCGCGATAAGCGGCCTAGTGCCATTATTAGCTCTAATATTAATGTTCATATTTCCGGAAACTCCCTCGTACCTGATATCCCAAAGTAAGCCAGAAAAGGCTCGAAAAGCATTGCAAAAGTTTCGTGGCAGTACTTACGACCTCGACAAGGAAATGGACACTCTCATTAATTTTTCGGCCAAGAACAACATCAAGCGTTTATCCGGTCCCAAAGAAATTTTGGCAGCTTTGATCAAACCAAACGCCATCAAACCCTATGTTCTTCTCTTCACTTATTTTCTCATTTATCAATGGTCCGGTACAAACGCCATTACCTTCTATGCCGTCGATATATTTACCGAATCCGGCACGACAGTCGACAAATATTTGATAACTGTCATACTAGGCGTTGTCAGAGTACTGTCCACGATCGCTGCCTGCGTATTGTGTCGCAGATGCGGAAGACGCCCGCTGACAATGATTTCATCGGTAGGTTGTGGCCTCTCGATGGTAGGCCTAGGAATCTACGTTTGGATGCTCGCCCAATGGAAGGCAAACTCGATCGAACCGACCTGGACTTGGGTACCCGTTTTGTGCATATTCGCTTACACCATCACTTGCACCCTCGGCTTTTTGGTCATACCCTGGGTCATGATCGGGGAAGTTTACCCGGTCGCTGTCAGAGGCGTTATCGGCGGTATAACCACCATGACTGCACACGCTTTCGTCTTTATGGTCGTTAAAACTTATCCACTTTTATGTGCTGCCATAACCAGGCACGCAACCTTCCTCGTTTACGGCTTCATTTCGTTATTCGGTACCTTGTATTTCTACATTTGCCTACCCGAAACCAAGAACAAATCGCTCCAAGAAATAGAGGATTACTTCTCGGGACGATCTAATACACTCAAGACTGGTAGACTACCATGCAGAAGAAAAAATCTAGTCAGTGTCCCAGATAGCGATATCTTACCCAAGTAACCAGTATGCCCCACCAAAGTTGTATTTATCAACGTTGTAGATGTTTATTTTTTAATTGAAAATGTACTTGTGCGACTGTCACACACTCAAATTTTTTTGTTTGGATACCATTTTTTTTTTGAAAAATTGAGTGAATTTTCTTGAATTTCATATCATAGTGTGGAACAAATTAAAAAAAGATTTCAAAAAGAGTAGGGGATAAAGGCTTGGATCCGAGTTCAAATTCGGAACATCGAGCTGATGTTTGAATTTCGAATATCAGAATTCGAACACGTAACACCACTGAAATTTCTTCAAATTTTTCTTTCATTGCAATCCTGGTGGTTGGACACCACCTTAAATAGGAAATGTCCTACATAAGAGATTAGGGTGAAGATGGAAATGATGCAAACGAGGAGGGTGGTTGATGAGCTTGTAAAATGCCTGAAAAGGGCTGTGCAAGTAAAAGTCCGAAATGTTATTATTTTTAAAAAAATAATTCTTCCTCTCTTAATCAATTTTTTTGGTAAATGTTTGTAAAAAAATCTCAACCCCTGAGGGTGAGTGGGAGACTGGAGAATTTATAGAAAATGACTCCCTGAATACGATGCCGAAGTTTTTGTAAATTGCAACTTTAACATGGGGTTTTGAGGTTTTGAAAAATAGTGATTTTCAATAAGAAATATTTTGACTTTGTAGATGGTAAAGTTTTCTTAAATTCTACACATATTTAATTTTAATTTTGAAAAAAATTCATGCACATTTTCAAGTCTTGTGCAAGTGCTACCTTAATAGCTCCTTCATCCGATCATCATATTTTTTTATTTAAAAAAAAAATCATTGTATTTATTACGTAGATTATTTATAAATTATACTCTTAGGTATGAACGAATCTTGGAGGAAATCACATTTGCGTGCGTTTTATTGTAAGCATACATTAATACTTGGGTATAAATCGTCCGAGTACTCAGATCGATCCTAGAAATTTGCAGCTCGTTCGTATTAAGCAATAAGTTAAGTCATGATTATGTAATGATACGTTTGTAAATAGTAGAACATTAAGCGACGAAACACAAGCAAAAGTGACTTATTTTTTTAAGAAAAATATGAAAATTGTCAGAATTAAATTGTTTATAAATATCGAGAACATGTCAGTACTTTATTGTTCGAAATCTTCCTTCTTCATTGCATTTACTTCCTCACAGAAAAAACTTGGTTTCACTTGGTGCCAACTTTTTTCTAAAAAATTGCCATTGATTTTCTTACATTTTTTTTTATTATAAAACTGACATGAGCTGTCGAATGTACTTGTCCTGAAACTCTACTGAGTCTCGTGATAAAAAATAAAAAAAATGGATTCATATATTCTTTTTTTTTTCCAATAAATTTCTTTATTGTTTAATAGTTTATTATCTATCTTTGAGAAAATTTACAACGTCAATCGTGGCTTGTTCCGTTTTCTTTCTCGTCTTTCCTCATCTCTTTTCAAAAATTCGCGCATTTGTGATTCCGGCAATACGAAGCCCTGATATGTAGTGGGCAAGCGGACTTTGTCCAAAACCTCCAGGCGACTCTGTACATATTCTTTAGCATTGAATTTCTCGGCTTGTTTAATCTGTTCCAAAAGTTCAGCATGGAATGCTTTTTCCTTTGCTATCTCTCGATTTAACCTTTTTCTACGATATTCAAATTTCGTTCGTTTTCTAAATTTTCGTAGCTTGTGCCGTCTCATCTTTCTTCGTCTTATCACGATCATTGTTACTGCGTGTTTCTCCGTCGTTTCGTTGGATGGGAGATCCATCGACTTGTCCGTAATCGTTCTATCTTCGTGTATACGACTAATCATCGGTGGCTCACCAATAATCCGGTTAGTGTTGATAGGAAATTCGTAAATTTTTCCTAACGGCACAGGACGATGCGGCAGATTCAAATCAAGAATCGGAGAACGAGCAAACATCGGACGCAAATTTGGCTCGTAAAACGTCGAATCTGCATCCTCCTGAGGCTTGCAGAAAATTGCTGCACAGTTGCGAGCCACGTTTGACGCTTGTGTCGAACAATAACGGGTCGCAATTGCACCTGTTCGAATTAATAAAAAAAAACATAGACTTTTCTTTGCTATCCTAAATTATTCACAATCGTGTCGATCCTTCGTTAATTATCGACGATCATTTGTGAATATAATTTTTAATTTAAAAGTCTTTTGAGATTCAGGATGGTTGAAAAGACACTTTGTTTTAAAAAAATTGAATAACATTTTTTTTTTTCAAGAGTTTTAAAGAATTTATTTAACAATATATAATTTTTACAAACTGCTGTCAATTATGGTTATTTTTCTTTCTTAATTTGATCAAATAATTTCCTACTTATGTGCAAAAAATTAATTCGATTTGTTCATTTTTTAATGTGTTTCTTTCTGTATTTTTCTCTTCCCTCGTAAGAACATGTAGAAAAGTTGCGATCTTTGAAAATTAATAACTTTTTAAATACGCGATGAATTGGTTTGAAATTTGACAGAAAATTGTCAAAAATATGTAGAATACAATATTAATTTGTTAATAATATGATTTCATTAGGTGAAACTATCCAAACCCTCTTTAAATACCCTAGTCAAATATTTGTACTCCACAAAAAATAAATAAATAATTTGAGGTTAGGTAACAATTTTCAATCGAACCTTATCAGCTTTTATAGGAATAACTGAGAATAAGTTAATTATTATTACTTACCTTTAACGCTGATACTCAGCTGATGAAAACTTTTGCGTAACATGTTGTTGGCCATTGTTAATTTTTTGATGCGGAAAAAAAGTTACGATTATCAAAACCGCTCACTCGAGCAGCCGAAAAGCGGCCATCTTTGGAAACTGATATTTTTTTAAAAGGCAATGCACTTGTATCACGTGACGTATGATCGCGAAAGGCGGAAGCGATGAAATAATTTAAAGTTTATTTATTTTTTCAATTAAACATTTTAGAAACGATCAAATTCTTAAGTTCTCGAAGTTTATGGTAAAGATAATTTTATACTGAACTCGATCGTAAATGAATCGAACTTTAATCATCGTCAATAGTATTTTTTTCATAACTTCAATCTTCTTATCTAGAAAGTAAAAAAAAGTACGTTTCTAATATTTTTTCTCAGCCCCTTAATTAGATATGCTGATAAAACTTTTTTCACGATATTTTCTCATCTTTCAAAAACACAAGAAAAATCATCAGGCAATCATCATAAATAGAAGCTTGATAAATCGCTGGGAAGTTAGCGACGGATGTGACGTAGGAGAGCTGCGAATGAACGGCAGAATGACTTGTTCGTTGCGTACGACCCTGAAATTGTCACAATTTGATTATTGTTACGATTCGTGAGTCGCTCTTGGCTAAACATTCGAGTTCGTTTTTAGGTTATTATCATCAAAATGGTAAATATCACGAGAAATAATATTACATAAATATTAAATCACCTGAAAAAAATGGAAATAATTTCAGCATTGAGTTAGCAAATGTACTCTCGGTCGTAAAACCGTTGTAATTTCAAGGTTATGTTTCTGTCAAATAATCGAATGACACTGCATGTTTCGTACTCGAGAGAGTCCCGGCATTGTTTATTCGAAGAAAACATGAATTTTATCGCATCCTTAGAGTATTCTCGCCTACAATGGAGGCGCTTTGATAGCGATGAAAGGCAAGAATTGCGTGGCAATAGCGGCCGACCGGAGATTCGGCATCCAGGCTCAGACGCTTACGTGCGATTTTCAAAAGATCTTTGAGATGGGTCCCCACCTCTTTCTGGGTCTACCCGGCCTTGCGACCGACGTTCAAACCGTCATGGAGCGACTTCGCTTCAGGTTGAACCTCTACGAGCTCAAGGAGAACCGCAGAATGCGCCCCAAAACCTTCGGCTCCGTCGTGGCGAATCTTCTCTACGAAAAACGTTTCGGCCCCTACTTCGTCGAGCCCATCATCGCCGGTCTCGATTCCGTCACTTTCGAGCCTTACATCTGCACCATGGACCTCATCGGCTGCATCAACGAGCCAGAGGACTTTGTCGTTGGTGGCACTTGCACAGAACAACTTTACGGAATGTGCGAATCGCTCTACGAACCCGATATGGAGCCTGACGATCTTTTCGAGACAATAAGCCAAGCGCTTGTCAACGCTTGTGACAGAGACGCTGTATCGGGTTGGGGCGCCATAGTTCACATAATGTGAGTACATTCACCCATTTTTCTCGGTTCATACATTTTTCGGCGCGAAACGTTAAAGTAGTAGTCTCGTCAAAGCGTTTTTCTATTCATTTTATTTAAGGAGTTTCTTTAGGAACATTAAAATTAATGGAAAAGTTAGAAAATTTTCTAGAAAAATTGGGCAAGAAGAATCAACAACTCTAATTTTTTTCAGAATTTTTACCTGATTAGTTTATGGGAAAAAAAAGATTATAAATTGAAAAATCGGATAACCTCGCCCATGTAAATAAATTACCTATAAATGTTAAATCAACATTCATCCGATAAAAAAAGTTACTCGATAACTTTTTGATGCTTTAAGATTTATTATTTTACCACTTTTGTTGAAATTAACTTTTCAGAAAATTGTTAATTTAACGAAATCGTATGTATTAATAAGTAAGTTGTATATGATTTTATGTTTTTTTGAGTCGTAGGATAAAAAATTTGGCATTATCTTTGCCAAATTAATTTGTTCAAACAATTTGATTTAACAATAAATGTTGATAAGTAGTTTGTACATAATTTTATATGTTTTTTGGCTCGTTGGATAAGGATTTGATTCATATCTGCGAAATTAATTTGTTTAAACAAGTCGTTTAAACAATAAATATTCATAAGTAATTTTTTGTTTATAAATTATTGTCTTAAATCGATCAATGTTCTCTTGCAGTGAAAAGGACAAAGTTACAACGAGAACTGTCAAGACGCGTATGGATTGAAAAATTTACTTCTCGAATTCGTGTCACAATGAGGATTTTTTACAAGCGGAATTTCCATTGTTTCTCCATGTATCATGATTTAGATAATAAAAGAAGAATAAAAAGAACGATACAAAAATCGAACGAGATTTCTTATTCTGATTAATGAACAGTTACGAGTGTACATTTTCGTTGCACGTTATTTAAGACTAAATTGGAAATAACCAGAAAAAAATAACCAGAATTTTGAGTAATTAATATCAATAAAATATTTATTGCAATAGACATGCAAATATATGGGCATTGGTTTGTTCTTTTTCTTTTACTGAAAATTTATCCAAATTTAGATCCAATGAAAAATTTTTATTTTCACTCGAAAAAATTCGTTTTTATTGATGATTAAATAAATTATTTAAAAGTAAAATGAATCACGTTTTCAAAACGAAAAATAAAATAAAAAAAATACATTGCAAAAAATGAATGTACAATTGTTCGCATTGTAATTCAATGTTGAGGCATGGGAATCTCATTGTCTACCATTATTTCGTCCAAAACATCCTGCGATCCGAACGTCATTCACTACAATACATTAGTTAAAGACAAACTTTGAGGGCTCTTTGTACAAGATTTTCATATTTATCCAAGCTAAATTACACACCATGGCATACACACATTAGACACACATTCAAGAAGACATAGTAGACTTAAGAGTAGTTGAGTTTGGGATGAATAATAATTCACGAAAGCCTTTCCCGAGTAAAGCTGTTCCCGTGGTCAAACTTTGAACCGCATAACGATGAAGATACAGTTATGTATTTTATGATGAACGATATATACCAATAGTTACATGAATATCTCTATTCAACATATACCCCTGTACCTCAAGCGATAACCACAAAACTTCACTTATTCCTTTTACGAACAGTTAAAAGTGTAATAAATATTTAACATTAGTATATACACTGTAAAAAGTACTTTTCAATCAATTTACAATACTTTTTTTTTCTTATTTACTCATTGAATATTTGAATAATATCTAAACGAATATAAAGAGAATACAAAATTCAGAACCAATTAATTCATAGTATAATTATCTTATTATTTCAGTTGTTATTTAATTAAACTTCGGTGCAATGCAATCAGTAAATTCTATTTAAATTATCATAATAAAAATTTTCAACTTAACGAGCTCGATGTATATATATTTTACAAAATGTATGAAAATAATATGTCTATCATGAATGAATATAAATGTACATAGTTATCTTGAGCGGTGAACTCGAGACATCGATCCCACTTGTCAGAGTTAAAAGTACCGAATATTCGAAATGAGATATCGGTAACGTTGAAGAGTATCTCTAGCACTATAAAGTGAGCATAATAGATATGAGTGAGAAATGAAAAGAGAAGTTAAATACAGTTAATACAAATAAAATTAGAAACCGCGAATAACATCTACATTATGATGGCAAACGTGTACAATTTATTCTTATGGAAAACATTAAAAAATGTATATATAATCTAGGAATATTTAACCCAATGGCTTATTTTTTCGATTTTTTTGCGAACGAAAAAAAAACAGTATATTTAATATCGACTTCAAATTAAACTGTGAATGGTTATACTCGTGCAAGTTGGTATGAAAGAACGAACCGTGCAAGTTATATAAATACATATACATATAGCGTAGACCATCAATTTCGACTGAATAACGATCTGTGCAATTACGTTTTTTTCCTAGGATATAAATGCAGATATATATATATATATATAATATATACACACACGTATATATTTATGTAGTACATTATATATA
>JABMBV010034739.1:0-15290 GCA_018906735.1 Mesochorus sp. PSUC_FEM 10030011
ATGACGGCCTCGGCTTCGCCTCGGCCGTCATACCACGCACGCCAGGAAATCCCACTTTCTGGCCTTGGGTCGTAATATACTATTCTCACTACCCATATACATATAATATAACCAAAGGTGGATTTTAATTTATGGAACACCCATTATTGAATAACAAAATTTTTTTAATCGAATCATCTCGTTGCGTCATAACCTGGATTTATTTATTCTATACTAAAATAGAAACAATTATTCAATTTGAATAAAAAATATATACACTCCCTTCTGATTTGCAGTGCAACGTGACGATTTAAAATTTTATTTCATCAATGGCCAAAATTTCCAAATGGACAGTTTACACAACCATCGAAATATTTTTTCATTTTTTACGAAACTTCTGAGTCCATATAAATATTCGATTTCAGTATACATTGAGCTAAGTAATCACAAAGTGGCTATGGAGTCCTGTGAAGTTTTAGTAAATGTATAGACATGAGTGCTTTCATTTGGAAATATACTCTCAATCAATGCAGACTTCTTTGAAGTCAAATTCAAACACGGCGATACGTACCTTCGGTATTCGTCAATTTTTTAAAATAAGCATGCATGTTAACTTTTACTTCAGTTATAAATTCTCTAAATTAGCATATTCCGAACGTTTACATTAAACAGTTTTTTTTCATAATTAATTATAAAGTATACGTAAATAAACCAGAACATCCAAACCTACTAAATATCTTCAAATGAATCTTCTTCAGTAAAACCTTACAACCAATGATAAAAAATGACAATATTTCAAAATAAGAAAAGAAAAATGTTTAGAAAGTAGAATTAAATATTGCATCGTATTGCAATTAACCCTTAATTGCTACACTTCTTTAAAATTACGTCGTGACAATATACTAGGATACAATTAGACCTCAGTGTCAAAAATTGTTATAAAATATAAGCTATTGATTATTTTTGCTTTCCAATTTTGTTTTTAACTCAATGAAAGCTTATTTTCAAATATGATATGGGTTATAAAACTTAAAGCTACATTTTAAAATATTTAAGAAATTGTCCCCTCACCTAACATTTATGGGCTTAAAATTAAGACGAAAAAGCCTGGGATACTGTAAAACTCCAATATGGCAAGTAAGGGTTGAAAAAAAAATGAATTGCATGTTCTTTATTCATTGTAATGATGTTTAAATTTGCGGTCTTTATAATTTTACCTGGTGAGCACTATATAATCAAATCATGCAAGCTTGCAGTATGTGGGTGGGTTTGAATTTACGAATAGGACTGATGAAGGACTTAGGGAAAGAAAAAACGTACAAGAGTATAGAGAGAAAGAGAAAGAAGTATAGAAGGTGCTCGACCGTTACGCGCGTTGAAAAGTTATGACGTGGCAAAACGCGGGTCCGCAGAACGAAAATTGTGATGAGTGTAGTGTGAAATATTTACACGCGGAGGACAATCCATCACGCGAGGGCTCCTTTTACCACCACGAGTTTCGCTCCGGATGGCAAAACGACGCGGCGCCGTGTACACACATACACCTCCTTGGAGTTGCGAAGCTTTTCAGTTCGTCGTTACGTGAGAGAGAAAGAGAGGGGTAAAGGGAGAGAGAGAGAAAGAAAGAGAGTGAGAGAGAAAAGCCCGACGCCACAGCCTTCTCTCTACTTCACGCTCCTGCAAGCTTCACACCTCGCAGAGTAGAGTAGAAGTAGAGTAGAGTGCTCTTCATTTCTTGTCAGGGCGAACAACTCCGTTAGCTCACCCCCTGTGGCTCTATTCTCTCTTCTACAACCGAAAACCCTCTGACTGATGTGGGAAATGGCCCTCACTCTCTTTCTCTCTCTCACACTCTTTCGTCCCTGCCACCTTCATTTCGTGACGACTCTCCACAAACCGTAGCTGCAAATTCCACGGAATGACTGCATGATGAAAAAAAAAACCTGCAACGAACTGTTCGGGTTAATGACATCAAAAAAATTGAAATAAAAACGGCCATTACGTCTCCCATCTAGTTCGTACAAGCCCTGCCGTAAGTGGATTGTGTTAAAAAATAATCATTCGAAATAGTTCGGAAATAAATATTCGTCAATTATTCTTGTGGAATTATACCTGTGATTTTGTAGTGATTGATTCAAAGTTCAATTAAAATGTTGTTTGTTGTAATTTTTCTTTATATACATATTTGCATTTCGCGTTAACAGTAATAGATTATCTTGAATTTGATTTAAGGCTATCCAAGTGTTTAACATGTAAACTTCTATATTTTTATTAATATGAAATTACGTTCAGAATTTTTTTTATAAGTTGCTTAGACAGTTTTTGACCATTATATTGCAATTTAATTATTTTGAAGTTCTTTAAATGTTGGGTATTAAAATATTATCGAATATAAAGACGTTTACTTTATCATTTCTTACAGTTTTGATCTTTTTTCGAAAAAAATAAATATCCACAGTATTTTATCTGTATAAATTTTCAATCATAAAGTAATAATCACTTTTTCCCAGTATCTTTTATTTCGTATTGGCTATTCCATGATATCAATCATTATAAAAATCAAGACATGTGAACAAAATTCATATTTATTTTTCTTATATTTTTTTCACTGTGATTTTGTGTTGAAAATATACAAAACATAAATTGGTTTCAGTGGTGCGATGATATGTTTGTGAAAAAAAAATTTACATGAAAGAAATCATTGGTATATTAATCTACTTCAGACGTGTTGAATGGGTGACAAAACGAAGCCATATTATTAAAAAATTAATATTTTAATTTACATATTCTTGAAACTTTTCCTATAAAATTTCAATCCAATTGTAGTATTTAAAAAGTAATAAATTTTTTGATTGTAACTTCTCTACGTATTCTTAAGAAGAAAGAGAAAAGTGTGAAAAAAAAACACTAAAAATGAATAACCAAATACATTTTTTTTTAATATTAATACGAAATAATTTTATCAAATTAAAAAAAAATCACTATAATTGACAGTTTTTAAAAACTTTCAAAAAGATAATCATTACAATCACTTTATTTATAGAAACTATTATTAAATAATTTTATCATATCTACTGAAATATTAAAAATACAATATCTATTATAAAATTCTTTGAAACAAATTATTATTCGGTTTTTTTCTTAAACGAGGTATCCTTTCAACCATTCAGTATCTACTTAAAAATGATTTGTTTGGCATGATTTTATACAATGGCTTACAATAAAAATGATTCGAGTTTTACAAAATTCATTGTGTACAGATTTTGTAATATCTTGAGAAAATCATGGATAGTTTGTTCGACTGATAAGTATGGTAGCACGTAATTGACGAACTTTTCAGAATTTTGACGATTAGAAGAGTTGTCAAGTCTTACAAATTGTAGTACATGTAAAATATAGTATTCGCTATATGCAAACACGCTTATGGCTTTGCACTGAAAAATTAAGTATCGAGTACGATGGAATACAACATATTATTCGAGTGAAAGTTTCAAGTGAAAATAATAAAACTGGACGAGTACTCGACCAACTAGAGTTAGTTACTGGAAGGGTATAATTGCTCTTGAAATACGCATAAGCGAAAGGGATCGTGTAGTTATGTAGTTGGGCTTGGAAAATGAGAAAAGCTCGAACAGCATCAACGAGAGAGGATTTCGTGATGTAAAGTGCGAGAGAGAACTATAGAAGAAGAGAGAGAGAGAGAGAGAGAGAGAGAGAGAGAGAGAGAGAGAGAGAATGGTAAAAGAGGCCACAACTCGCGGAACAATTTGAATGAGTTACATTTATGAGGGGCAATAGCGATTCCGGGTTGACACACCGTAAATTCAGTTGATGAACCAAAGGGGAACCGATGGGAAGCTGGGATAAAATGGGAAATCGACGAGAACGAAGTGCGTTGGTTTTGGTTCGAGTGCTGACCATCGACTGGGCTCTGGAGAGGGGAAAAGGGGGGGAGGACATTTATAGGGGATGGAGAAACAGGCAGAAAAGGATGATCGTGTCGATACACGAGGCGTTCCAGTGTTCAACAATGACCGAACGAGATCGTTATGATTATGTCACGCAATTACGATTGTAACGCTGCTACGTGTTTTCGATGGAATAATTTGAATTTATATGTAAATTGAATTTAATGATCGGTGCAATATAGATAACTGCTGAGTGTTACACAATATATACATATATATATATGTACTTTCGGGCGATAGATCGAATGGTTTATTCTAGATATACATACTTCGAGAGATCCCGAATTTTGTGATTAACGATCGCGAGAGACACAATCATCCAGTATCCAATTGGACGTGTTGACGTTAAGAGAGATTTACATACGGAGAATGAATCTCATTTCATTTACCATTGGATAGATTTGCAATGCTATACCTACATCTTGTGCACAATGAATATATGTTCCTTATATTATAAATTTGAATTCAAACTTGGATGACTCGACAGAGAGCCGATTGGGTTGCTGATATTTTTCTGCATCTATAACGAGAAAAAATCCCCACTTGTACCCTATCATTTGTGATAATTTTTGGATTTGTTGTTCTACAATGGAATCTAAGCAATAATTTGTGTTTATCAGTAGACAAAATTATTTTAGGGTTTGAAATACATTGTAGAATAACATATTCAAAAAATATCAAAATAAGTGGGGTCGTTTGAAGACTTTTTCCTTGTGAACGTTTTCGTATGTTGCTCAAATAACGTTACAATTATCCAACTCATTTTTGGATGATAAGGAATGTTTAAATCACATATTCATTATTGAACCATACATTCCCTATCTGAATTAAAAAATTTTTTTAACCATTATTGTATTGTTTCAACTTTTAAGAAGATCATAAAGTTACAAACATAATAGTAAGTACATCATTTCATATTTGCTAGATAATTCATTGAAAATTTGTATAAATATTCTCGAATACCATTCCACAATATATAAAAATTCGGAAAGGTATTACAAGCCAGTTATAAGAGATATTTTATGTTCAAGATGGTAACTTTTAACATATGGAATCTTGTAGAAACTTTCGAAAAATTACGATTTTCAACAATCAATATCATGATTTCAAAAACGATGGCTCTTCCTTAATTTTTGCATACACAATCACACATACATCAACGACGTTCATGCAAATTTTCAAGGCATTATCCAGTAATAGCGATACTTTTACTAATATCTCCTTCAAAGAATTAAAAGAAAAATGAATTTCATCATCTTGGTGAGTGGAAAAATGATGAATATACAAGAGGTTGTGTATGAAGAAAGCTTGCAGGGTCGTCGTTCTATCATGTGGAAGAGCGGACAGTGGTGCAAGTGAGATTTTCTAGAGTAGTAAGGGAGGAGAAGGAGGGAGGAGAAGGAGGGAGGAGAGGTTATACCTCTCCCTTTCTTCCCCCGTCTACTACATAAGGCTTGCACGGTGCAAACAGGAAGGCTGGCAGGGGGTGGCCTGGTTAATTACTCACCCCCATCCAGTTAGACTGGCAGGCAGGCGGACTCGGTTCTCGCTTGCTGGCAGTCAGGCATCAGGCTTTCGTTCTGAACGTCCCACTCTCTTCTACCCTTCCACCCCCCTTTTCCAACCCACCCACCACCCTCGACATGGCTACCCGTGTGTATGTGTACACTATAGAAGATCCCGCATCTCTCCCTCCCGCCACATTTTGCCCTGAAGCCTTTCCCGTCCAAGCCTGATGGATCACCCCGTCCGGCCTAGCCCGCCACCCGCAGAATGGCCAACAATGGGGTTTTTGTTTCCTTTTATTGGGAAAGAGAGAGAGAGAAAGAGAAAAACAGAGACAGACCGCGAGAGAAGCCGAGAGAGAGAGAGAGAGAGGGGGAGAAATCGCGTAGGCGGACTATTGGAAAGCATGGCTGGATCCTGCAGAACAGCGAACTCTCGTTGTCAAACCTATACATGTATATATGTGATATATAAATATACAGGTATCTTCGTATGCTGTATAGCGAGCCAAAACCTCGTCCATCCTTTACCATCGCCTCTGCTGATGCTCCTATCGAACCTGCATGGTTCTCTTCGATTTGTCCCCTTGTTCTATACCCGTCAAGCTCTGTAACCCACACGCAGATACCTCTCTCCTGAACTCAATACATCCACAAAATTGTACACTCCAACAGCTATACAGCTGTCTTTGATAAAAACGCGAGGGCGTCAAAACTAACACACGTACATACGGCAAATTCTTCAAATCCCTATACCCTCAACCCCCTTACCATTATTGACACGAACGTAAAAGCATTTCAAAGAGTTTACTTGATTTTGTTTTTTTTTTTAGGGAAAATCATGATTGATTGTTGAAAAATATAAATCAAGAGATGTGCTGTGGAATATTATGTCTACGACAGAAGAATGATCATGATGAATCATTCGAAAACTCTCTGTTGGTATTTTTCTGTACAATTGTTTCAAACGTGACTCTTCAATCCCTGAAAAATTAAACTCGTGGATTCATTTTTAACTTGTTTTTTTTTTAATCATTCAATATTTCTATTCGATTATTTTTTGAAAAATTGACTGGTGAACAGTCAATCAGATCATTGGGATTTAGGAAACTGAAAATATTCTACAAAATTGTATGCTTTTTTTTCAAATTCTTTTATTTCTCCCTTTAATTGACGCATTAAAAAAAAATCAAATTGTGACATACAAAGTCACCTGGGAAATTAAAAAAAATATCAGTTCAGCGCGAAATCTTCTAATCTTCTTATCTTCAACAGTTCAACAAAAAATCATATTTATTCGTTTTTGTAATATATCCATGATTAATTTTATCTGTTTTAAGACTGCTATCGTTTCAAAAGTAAATTGACTTTGTAATTTAATCAAATTAAGACGATCTGTTATGGCATCGAATTTTCATGAGTGAGGAGTTGATGAACTTTGTTATCATTTTGCAAGGTGTAGTTAAATTTGGTGATCAAGAAGTTACGACTTGATTTTGATTCAAAAATTAACAAATTAACCCGATTACATTATTCCATATTACTTCATTATAAGATTATATAGCAAATTATCGCTACGCAAATAAATTAAATCGAACATTTTTCAATTGGAAATTACGAATTTTTCTCACGAATAATATCCTTCTGAATCGTGGGCCCATTATGTGTGCAAGCTGCGTTAAAACGATCAGGGAACGAATAGTCTCTCCCTCTCCTTTCTCCACGAAGCATCCGTCAATTGGGTCGACTGTGTGCGGTAGCGGTAATCCGAATATGCCAATCAGGGAATACTCGATTGCCTCTAATATGCGGGCGATGAATTATTCATACGCTTACAGCGGTCAATTTATCCCGTCACTCGTCACAGCTCGCGATGGATAATTGTGTCAAATATCTAGTAAATGATGATGCACGATTTAACGGCGGGAAATCTTCGATTTCACGACAAGAATGCTAGGAGAAGCGTAATCGAAAATGGCATAACCGCAGAAATCTGATACTGAAAAAAGTTCTAATGAAATTGACGTAGAGATTATGAACTATTTTAAACAAAACGATTAATTACATTAAACCAATTAAATATTCAATTGGTGAATTCTGATCACAAATTTATAACGTTAGATAACATTTATTTCTCAATCATAAATCGTTTGACACGAATATTGGTCAAGGTAATTTTTGTCAATGTCATTGATGAACATAATTTTTTTTTTTAATTAGTTTCCCTGCAAAATATTTATATTTATAAAAATCAAAAAAATAATACAAGCCTTAAATTTTAAAATAAAAGAGAAATGTTCAAATATCAAGTAAAAACATGGAGTACTCGGAACAAGAACGTATGAGAGAAACTCATGAAGGATTAGTCGAAACCGAAATAAAGATGCAAGAGGATAATTTTTTTACGTTTTGTTTTATAATAAAGAATACTATTGCTTTTCTATGTCATAATTGTGATCTGTTTTTTTCTTCATTAACCTTACGTCACTCATTCGTTAGGATATTACAAAATTATATTTCTATACAACGAATTATGAAAAAAAAAATTAAGATAAAGCGAAAAATCATTTCTATAACCCAGTTTTCAATATTTTGAATTATCAAAGTTCTTATACATTATATTAACGATAATAACGATTTTATTTTATTATAATTCGGATTTCGTATAATTTCAAAATAACTTTCTTATATGATATGACATTTCCTAAAGTGCCAATTATTATACACGATAATTCTGTCTTCCTATTCTCCTTCTTCCCTCCTTTCTCCATAATAATTAAATTGTAGAGTTTGAATATACTCTTCTGAAACATTTGAAAACGATATAATTAAGTGGCCGATTTCAAGGTGGCAGAAGACGGTCGAAAGTAAGACAGCGGGAAGTTGTATGTGACTCTCTCCCAGGCCGCAAACTCATCGTCCGAGTTCTAATTGAATTTGTCTTTTGGTATAGCCTCGGGTGTGCACACGGGACACTACACACCGTGTTGCAATAATGGTGGCAGTTGTAGACGAAGGAACGCGTTTGCTAGAGGGGATTGGAATCAAGGGCCTTCGCTTATTATAATGGGCACGAGATTTGCATAATGGATACGTATGGGCTTCCAGGGAAAGAGAGAGAAAGTGGGAGAGAGAGAAAGAGAGAGAGAGAGAGGAAGAGAGATGGAGGGTAGGAACTAGAAACAGAAGAGAGAATAGGGTAAGAGCCATAAGCCAACGAGAGCATATAGAACAACACTATGCAAGGTTTGCATGGTCTCGAGAGTTAGTTCTCTTCAGGACTTGAACGAGGGTAAGAGAGAGTAGAAACGTCTTAGTTGTTAGTTGTTACCACAGCGTATACGCGCGTCGTCCTTCGCCAAAGTTACGTGCCCATTGTGCTCTCGTACCCCTAGCCACTATGCTTGCTCGTCGAGATCCGGCTTCAAACCACCTCTCATCCTCCTTTTCCACTCTGTACTCTGCTACTCTTACTTCTCTCTCTCTCTCTTCTCTCTTGTATGCCTGCGGGAACTGTAAATCCATGGCAAAAAGAGTACTGATTAACTCGCGTTCATACAGTCACGAGAGTTAGCCAAGAGGGAGTAGACGCTATTCCTATAACTCAGCTCGCAAAACTCCGTTCGTCCAACCTTTCTGACTCTCTAATAACACATACACTCATTCTTGACTACAGAACCGAGCCTTTTTTCAGTCGAAAGATTTTTTTTTTCTTCTTTGCCTCAAACCATTTGACTCTGTCACAACTTGAAATTTTATAGCTAAACTTCGAATTGGAACCTTCTTTGACTGATATTTTATTAACCTTTTTATAAGATGTGAATAAGGACTTTGGTAATTATTGCAACAACTATAAAATTATCTTGGCATTTTGTTGATGAAATTTTTATTTTGATTCAATCTGGAATATCTGTATAGAAATAAAATTATTTATACATATTTTCAATTTTTTTCTTCCATATTTTTATATCGTAACAGTTCGATTTAACCACAAGAATTTTTGGGACAGGTGTTGTCGTGAAAGAATTAAGAATCTTATGAAAATTAAAAATTAATTTATTTAGATATTTTTATTCGACAATATTCCCAATTTTTCCGTCTGATTCAATATTCAATTAAAATGGTTTTTATTCGCTAACTTAAAAATGTTATAGCGATGATACCGTCAAAGAGAAAACTGATTTAACGCTCGCAGCGCACTCGAATATATTTCTTTCCGCGGCACGTGACGCTCACGAGAAAAAAACTCACCGCAGCGCGGCGCTGCGGCAACTGCGCGAAGCTCACTCCACAAAGCGCCCGCGTAACTGACAAAAACCTGCGTTGCACGTCACGATTTTTATTATTTTAACTTTATATACGTCACTGTGTATATTTGTATATGATCATTTATTATTTCTCATGGAAAAATATGAATTCTCATTTTGTATAGCAGGAATAAGCCGACACGACAAAATATCTCATTAATTATTGGAAAAAAATGCATAATTTGTCATTTTCGGCAATAAATGTTTATTATATTCCATCAATTCGTTCAATTTTTAAAAAAATTTTGAACAATTACTTTTGTGTCCTTTAGTTTTGTTATCCATAAAATTGAGTCAATTTGGCAACTTCATCGGACGTTCTTGAAGATCGTTTTGTTAGAAGAGTGTTCACGCAGCGCGAATCGCGCTGGTATTTCCGCCGGTATCTCTCGACTCTCGTCCTAATATATATTGTCTCGACTCGTAGACAAACGTTGGCAATTAATAACGTCGACGAAGTTGAGGACGTACTGTTGGAGACATCGGTTTTCTCTAGTGTTCCACACGGACTTTTTGTATCGAGAACGATCGCCCACGTTCACCCTGAGCAATGGCTGTTATTTCAAGACGACTATAGGGGATATTGCCCATCTCTTTCTCTTTCTCTCTCTCTCTCTCTCTCTCCTTTAACTCCCGTATATATCCACGTGATGTTTACCCGTATATACGGGTCTTTCGTGAAATTGGCACTAATTCGTTTTCTCCGTCGGATCTCATCGACTGGGGCGTCCGTGACGGTGGTCAGCGCGATAGATAGGAATGAAACAACTTGAGAAACGTTGGACGTTCATCCACTCGTTTTCGACTCTTTTTCTCGTAGTTTTCTCTTGTCGCTTCACCATCTCAAAAGCGCAATGAACTACGTATAACAAGCTACATTCTCTTAAATCCTTGACCCTTAGAATGTAGGGATTGAAAAATTTTAATCTCGATTGAAATGTCTAAAATCTAATCACTATATCTTGGATATAACATATACAAAGTTCCAATAACAAGTAGAGACTGTGTATAGTTTTTATGGCAGCCTGGAGGTTAATATAAGTAAAAAATTATCACAATTAGATGTGATAATTTTTACGAAAAAAGAAATTAAATTATGAGTTTTCCATCGGAATACGATTTTTTTATTCATTGCTTTGTTTATTAATATTGTTAATTAATATGTTTTCTTTTTATTGAAGTTTTACAAAAATTATCGTGTTTTATAAAAGCATGATTGGTAAATATAAATAAAATTGATCAAACCATTCTAGGTCGACATCCGTACACGAAGTGAAGAAAAAAATATTGAATAAAATAGATATCGTAAATAAATTAAAAAAAAAAAGTTGGAATAAAAAAGAATTTTGCGTTTAATAAAAACATAAGATATTCATAAGAAGTTTGCTTCTTTCTTTAATAAAGTTTCATATCAATATAGTTCCAATAGTTTTCGGATAAATTGGTGTGAAAAACATTTTGAGAAACTATCGATTTTTTGAGAAATAGCCTATGCCCTTAGTTTGGAAGAACATGCCTACCGCATCGTTTAAAAAACAAACGGTTATCAGTTAAATTTGTGCAGTAAACGGTCCCGTTTCAAGTTGTGGAATTTTATTAAAGCCATATTCAAAAGCATTTTCCTTCGTCGCTACTGCTCTTCCAGAATAGGTTTTCTTCACGCCGCATAATGTATAACATCATCCTTTACGATATCTCTTTTCGCAGCAGAAAAGTGTAAAAGAAAAGGAGGGTGGATCTGCTGTGAGAGGCTCGAACAAGGGAGAGAAAAGGCTCTTCTCTCATGCACACGTGCCTATATACGACCGTCTGCTCTTCCCATCTATATACCCCATCCCTTCGGATATAGGTAATGCACGGTATTGTATTTTGCGATTGCATTTTCAGAGACGTCAGCCGGCCTTTTGAATACAAAGTAGATGCCCCGCGATGGTACATGCTCGGAGGTTTCTCGTGAGTTTGCACGATCTTCATATCTATATATACGGATCTGAAACCAGTATGAACAAAGTCTACTGCGTTTTTGTAGTCGATTCTATACAGATTCTAAACAAAATCGACATAGTATCCGTCTGTGCATGATGAATAAGGTTTTCCCATTAAAAATGAAGATTATCGAAAAATTCATCATTTCCCAACAAATATTTCGGTTATCATTTAGAAGTGAGAAAGGTATTCAGAAGGAGAAGTGGAACCAATTTTTTGGGGGGAAATAGGGGTTGTTCTGAGAACCGAAAAAGTTTGCCCTCAATTGAAAAACATTACTATAGTAGTATCATAAAAAAAAAACCTTCCATTCCTGGAAAAATGTTAAACTTTTAAATCAATTGAGCTCTAATTTTAGACATTCGCCAGTGTTCTTTATCTGTACCAATTATGGAAGGATTCACGAACGTAAACAAATGATATTTCAGAATTCGTGGAAACATTTTAGTTCTTCATTATTTAGATCCATACTTTTTGAAATGAATACTTTTTATACGACGTTGGAGAATTCCGCGTGTGTTAAATATCTAAAAGAATGTAGTTTAAAAAACGTCGATAAGAGAGAGGGACCAATCGTGAGCAAGAGAAAGTACAGGCTATCCAATAGGAAGCCTGGGAATGCGTGTTTTAGTTTGTATAGGGGAAAGTAAGGAAAGAGTACCATAGCGCCACCTATTGCGATTTGACATACAACAACATAAAATCTGGTGGCAGAATGTAAAATCTCTCAGACATTGCAAGTTGCTGAATGGCTACATAATGAAGCATGTTATTTTTCGAATTTTAATCATTAATATTGAATAAATAATAAAATTTGAACAATTTCTTTTATATGGAAAATTAAAATATAGAGCAATTCGTACCGTGAAAGATTATTGTATGTCGTCATCATACAATAACTGGTGAAGTTAACCACACTGGTACAGTACTTTTTCGATATTTTGACACATTTTATAATCTAACCCCAGTAGTTACAATTTTGTGATCTTCTCAACACTCCTTGAAATTTTGTTTTTATCAGCCCAATCGAAAATTATTCTTAAACTAACAACAGGAAAAATACAGTCCGACCTCTCAATAAGAGACTCGGCAATAAGAGACTTTCCCCAGTTCGCCACTCGAGCGCTTCCCCCTCCAAAATTTAAAGAAGTATTCACTTCCAACGTGAGTGATCAAATCAATACATACCTAGTTTTTTTTATCGATCATTAATTCAAATATTTAGAATCTCAATATTTTTGGATACCACGCTCGCTGTTATTTTAATTGAAAATTTCGCTAGAATAAAGTGAATGAGCATTATCATGCCAAATGATCGTGGTCTAATGTGGCCGCTAACTCATTCAAGGATGAAAACAGGGAGACGTCGTAATCACTTGGTTAGTTTTCTTTTTTCAGACTCTCATTTTCGAGACCATAGAGAAATGAGAAATCGAAGATATGTATATATGTGACGTTGTGTTACTTCTGAACGTGTGTGAGGCTTATGAAAGTATACATCGGACTTTCTGAAATCTCCTCGCGACCGCCAATCCTTTTCCGCACTGTATAAATATATATATAATGGAAAACGCATATATCGGGACACGAGAGCCCATACCGTGATAAATTAATCGTCGATTTTTCGACAATTACAATTTGGTATGCTTCCAAATCGTCCGAGAAACCCTTTTTGCGGCGTTGAATTTTAGCCGTGTGCATTTTTCATCCGCTTCCAGAGAGCTCGGCTCTCCCCTCTTACTCTCTGTGTTCGCTAGGCTATACCAAGCGAGCTCTCAAAAAGAGGATATCCATCTTCTCTGGAGGTTATCCTCCCTCCCGGTTGACTCATCTGCCAGCCCCTTCTCCCTTCTTTTTTTCTCTCGGTGTTTCCCTCCCTTGCTTCGTCCTATTCTCTCTCGACGGCCGTTGGTCGAACCTTTTTCACTCACACAGCCTCTATTATCCTCCATCCCTCTCTCTCTCTCTCTCTCGCCACTTCCCTCTCCCCTCTGCGACTGGCTCGCTTCCAAAAATATTATAAAATTCCCAATTACGAGGCATGAATTGGCGAGGTGAATTGCCCCCGCAACGGCTGCTTTGCAGCAGCCAGCAAAATCTACCCCTTTTCATCCCACTCTTTTTTCTTCTTCTTCTTCCCTCTCCTCTTTTTCCTTCCTTCTTTCTTCTGATATGCTTCCAGTACCATGTATAGGCAATCTTTCCGTCATTCCTGTAGCGTTTTCTATTGCTCTTGATTCACCATTGGCTTTTCTCTTCGAATGCATCATAAAACTCTGCAGAATATACCTCTCCAGCTGTATAACCTTTCCTTTTTCTCTCGCCTCCTTTCCTTTCCTCCTTTTAATCTCTACCATTATTTTTTTTTCTGTACGACTATCCAAAATCCATTACTGCGAATGAGGAGCATTGGGAATTGCAGATGAGGAGCCTACTCGAAGTAGAAAGCGTTACCCAGACTCTGATCTGATCTCTGTATACATGTAGCCCCTTCCTCTCTTCGACATCGTTTTCTCCTTCACTTTCTCCCCTATCCATCTATCCATCTCGCCATCTCTTAACTCGACCTCATCGAGAAACGCGTTCAACCGTCTCGTAAACCCTTACCAACCGAGGAGCCAGGACGGAAGACCCAGGAGGAGGAGGAGGACGATCTGGTCGATACTCTCCCTCTAATTAAACACTAGGGGCACAATGACAAACCTACCTTGTTGGTGAGGAAGCTGCTCCAGTGGAGATAGAAATACATTGTCTGTGTATCCTGGTAGAAGGTTGAGACTCGAAGTATAGCGAGAGAAGCGGTCAGGAGATGGAATGGGTTGATGACACTCATGCGGGAGGTAGCTCTGTCGCCTCCAAGCATCGCGCCAGTAATTCGGTTAATCTAAGGTGGTTGTTGCGGCGGGACTTTGGGATAAATCACTCATTCGTGTCTACTGCCAACCTCCTCCCTCTTCCTCTCTCGTATACTCTGCTACTACTGCTGTTGTTGTTGCTGGTGCTCCTGCTGATGTTGTAGCTGCCACACCATAGTGCTGAACCTCGGGACACATGGACACACTCCAGCCAAGGGGGTGAGAGAGTGAGAACCTTAATCCCAGCGTCTGCGGCTATTCACAGACGACCAACTTCCATATATCTCTTCCGCAGCCACGCAACATTTGATTTTGAATGGAGTTTAATGTACCCAACAAGAATCGACACGTGTCACAGGAAATAGGATAAAAGAAATTAAGAGCGATTACTCTTTAGTTAAATAATTAATAATTGTTAATATTGATTTCATTTGTATTATAATTTATTTGTTTATCGATGTTATACCAGTTAAATATCCAGTAGTTTTTTTTTTTTAATAATTTAAATATTGACAATATTGATGTATGTTTGATTCAAGAAACTGATTGTTTATCTTGTTTAAACATTATAACCAGCAAAGTGTAGGTTGTTTTTTTTTTTACAAAATGACAAGAATTTTTTTTAATCTTATTTTGCTATTTTATTAGTTTGCTACTTTACCAATTAAGTAAAGAATTGTTTTTTTTTAT
>JABMBV010034850.1:0-15287 GCA_018906735.1 Mesochorus sp. PSUC_FEM 10030011
GTCCTCTACTTCTTTCGTATTCCACATCGATTAAAATCAAATCGATAGCGCTTTTGCGTAAAAAAAAAATTTAATCCGATCTAACATCTATAGCCTCGATTTTCAATATCGATTTCACTCGATTCCATTTGAAAATGATAAAGTTGAAAAAATTGGAAATTTTAGCTATAAACAGTCAAGCATGTATGTGACGAAATTTTCAACAATTCGGTTATTTCGAGATAAATAACATAAAATTAATATGTTCAACAGTTGAATCGGACTTTCAAAATCAGTTTAGTTTAATTTCAATTTATTGACTTTTTCACTTGGATTAATTTTAAATATAAATCGATCGTATATCGCAAAAAAAAATCACTGATCAAACAAAATTTAATGAAAATTAAACATACAAATGTTTGCATCCATAGACCTGTATAAATATATCCGATGTGAAAAACTAGATCGCAATTGTCCACGGTTAAGTTTCGCAATAAGTAACGTACACACGACGCGAAAAATTGCGTAAAACCCATGGCATAAAAACTCCCGGACTACGAGCACACTCGTATTTTACGTGTGTGTAAGAGTCCATAGTATACGTACACTAATGTACAATTTGTGCTACTGCTGACACGTTCTAAAGGTGGGGGCGGACGGTGACGAGAGGTCCAGAGAGGCAAACTTTGCCATAAATTCGCCCAACGCCCTGCATAACGATATATATATATATATATGTATGTTTTTTTTCATATTAATAATGTTCAAGTGCTCACAAAACTCTGGGTGGTGTGTAGTGGTCGCGTATAACAACTATAAGGACTTTCACAGGAGGCCCCTGCGTGGACAATGCGCGCGGGCGGTGAAGAGAACCGCGGGGGCGGTCTCTCTCTCTCTCTCTTTCTTTCTCTGTAATCTCGGGTATGTAACACACACGTTGCAAGTCCATACGGACAGAAAAAAACGCTTGCAGAACCCTGAGGGGTCTCGTCACTCCGACCGTGTGGTCATATACGAGAAAGAGAGATGGGTCACAAAGTGCCTGGGCGCATACTTGGCGTTCAGCAAAAAAAAAATTAAATCTTTCTTTTAATTTAAAAATCCCATCAAGCATAAATGGACTCCATATACGACCAAAAATGATCTTTCATAAAATTTAAATAAGTATTCCATTTGCGTTTATGGTTTTTTTTCTATATTTTTCGAGATCCGTCATATGCAGTTATTATTCGATCATTTTTCTAATCGGAAAATTTTGGAAATATCACAGATGGGGATTATGGAAATTTTGAAAAAAGTGAATCTTCCATAGTGGCACGAATTTGGTTCAGTTAGCATAGAACTTCCCATACATGCGTTTAAATTCGTATTTATGTATATGCTACGAGGATATTTCCTTCTTTCCCCACTACAAATCTCGTCCGGCTTCGTGCAGATATTGGGCAATCGAAAGAAGTCATCGAGCGCACGTGAGTAACATACACACACGCATATACACAGCAGCTCACAGACGAAATAACTCACGATGTGCGCGCTCGCGAGCATCGACAAGCACATGTTACATATATATTTATACGTATTACATGCGGGAGTGTTACATACGCGTATATTGAAGCGCATGTGTGTTCAGTGTAAGAAAAAGAAAAACCACACAATTTCAAACCGAGAACTTCCATCCCGAAGTTCTGACTTACAAAATTCTTCTTATCCCTCAATCTCCCCGTATCTCTCCACACACGTATATACCTTTTGTCTCACGAGATCTCTCGAAGCGTGAGTATTTATTTAAACTCGAGATATAACAGATGTCAAGAAAAAAAAATGTTTCGATCAGTCATTTAGGCCCGCGCGTTGCCTAACGCGTGTCATGTTACAATTTTTTTCAAAATATTTCAACACATATTTTTAAACCGTAAACTTTGAAAACTAGTGCAGAAATCCGTGGTACGAGCAGAAACGGATAAACAAAAATTTTCGTAATACATTGATTTTCTTCGAACCAATAAGAGATGATCGAAAAATCCAATTAAAAATGGAATAAAATTAATGTTCAATTAGATAATTAAAATTGCTATTGATACGAATACATTCAAAGGATGAATCTCGTTTTCATCACATGTAATACGCATTAAATTTTATTTTTTCGGTTATTAAATGAACCTCATTTTTTTCAAATGACTGTCCAAATATCCAATGAACCGTTGTACGAGGAATAAACATAATTATTACAAGTATAAGAAGAGGGGGGGGAGGGGAATGCGATAAAAAAGATGGCAGAAAAGAAGGATCGCCGTTTTATCGTCCATTTCTTGGTGCATCGCGAGTCGAGTCAAGTCTCATCGTGAAATAAATAAGCGAGAGAGTCGATCGGTAGTATAGGTACTGGTGCATGCGCGCACGAATAATACGTGCGAATGCAAACTCGCGTCCCTCGTCGCCACCGTAAATATGCACGCATTATATACTTTGCACACACATGTAGAGAAATATACGCGCGATGGTTTCACTTTCAAGCAAGTTGGCCTCTGCCCGCGCGCATTCCACGACGTTTCATCCTCTTCTGATCTCTTTGCTTCGGCAGCAGCAAGTACCCATAGGGGGAGTAACATAAGAAGAAGAAAAAAAAACGTGCAACAGAAGGCTCGAGCTTTTTGCCTGCTCTTGGGGCTTTTTAAACGGAAGAAATAAAAACGTAACGCGGGCGCGCGCGCGACGACGACGACGATGAAGGCCGCGCGGAAGAGGCAAGAACGCCCCTCCCCATCTATATATACACGATATTACACACGAGAGCTGTGTCCTATACATTATATATTATTACATATATGGACATTCTATACATTTATTATGGTAAAATATATCGTGAACGCAAATTTTATTATACGAGATAATAACGCGCGCTTCGCGCCTGTGATTTGTGACTTTAACCAAATTATTAATAAGAAGAAATGTGACATATTAATAAATATAACAAATGAATCCCGCGCGACTCGTTCCTATAGAAACCACCAATAGGATTTAGGTGTGACAGAATTTCGATATAGTCAATATAAAATTCTCGCATTTTGACCAAATCTCGCAATGCATTTTTTTAGAAACGATAAAATTCAGTAAAATTATCTACAAACTTTAAGTAAGTTTTTTTTTTTTTAAATAAGAAAATTTGCTTCTTTTTTAAAAAAATTTCTTGACAAGTATAGTTTGTCTCATGTTTACTGTAATTTTACGGTAAAATTTACGGAAAAATTAGCTTAGTGTAATAAAGAGAAACGATAGTTCAAACTTATGATGTGTAATTAGTAAAATTTATTACTCACCTGTAAAGAGGAATACCGGCCAAATCTTTGAACCAGAATACCATGTTGACGGAGTCAGTGGGAGTTGGTGGCGTGATGTCACAGGGTAATTCCACGTCATCACCTTCCTCGGCCCAGACAAGCTTGACGGGAACTGTAAATAAGCGCCAAGAAATTGTATTTGATAATGTTCATCTGGTTTCTAGTCAGCTCGAGTGATTAAAAAGAAAAAAATAGTTTAATCAAGATAACCAAATGATAAAAAACAGTTTCGGAAACTTCATTCATCTCGACGACCTTTGCCATAATACTCGGAAAATCAAGACACGTCATAGTCAAGCCTTTCTCAATACTTCTTTCAACATTCCTCACTATTTTTTTTCTGCCCCAACACCATCAAGGACCATATAATTTCGACAGCTATGATGGCACTGCCAACGTATATTTCCGGTTCGATGCGCTGTTAGAGTCAGCCAAAGCTTCGATATAGAAACGGGATACTGGTGAAAACGGCTAATGGCAATGTGTGTGAACTCGGTACAAAGAGTCAATGCACACACCGGAAGATGGTTGGATAGACGAAGCGACGGAAGCAGTGAGATCTGGTATAGTATCACGAAGACCACGTGACTTGATAAATCCTTCAGGAAGATGGTAGCGTGGTACAAGTACTGGTATAGGTGCGGTAAAAGCTTCGAGATGTAGGTCGTGATGGTGTGCGAAATATAGAACTGCGAAGCTTCTGCACAGAAATTTTCCCCGCATACGTAGACACGCGAATACCGCAGTTTCTGCTTCTGCCATCGATCCCCACTACCAGGTCGTTCCTCTCTAACCCTTGAAATGAATGGAAACCGAGGATAGCGGAAGACTGCTCGTTATGACCGCCTAAAGTGTTCGCACACCGTTTACGAGAGGCTCATTAATAATTAAACGGGTTTCAAGTGGAGCAATTCATTCGCTCTACCACGAAGTCTGCCACCTCGCGCAATTCTCGCTATATAACCACACATATATATATACATATACGTATATATATTCAGAACAAAGCTATTGCCATACAGATGCTGATGTGTTCTCGGCGGACGGCGACGGAAACTCCGGTGACTGTATGACCTTAGGGTTAGTGTGCCAGCAGGTGTTCAAGGCATTTCTCACCAAACCTCTATACCTAAACGTCTGCATAACCTCGATGGAATTAATTAACCGAGGCAAGAATCTTCTATACGCAAAACACGTGTCTAGATTGTAAAAGCGTCACCAATTACAGAGTCAAACATCTCAAATCATGTGCTTCAATTGTTTGCCTCCTCTGAACCTTGTGTATTCAATGAATCAATGAGCGAAGAGTCCATGAAAATAATAAACTGAGAATCTCAGTACCTTTTCGTTCCATTTGAAATAAACTTTCTAGACGCTGTTGCACATTTTTTTCCCTTTCTTTTGAAGATCTTGGCATAATTTTCTTGGTAAAAAATACGTCTCAAGAATGCCGTTCATTTGGGAGAGACTTGTTCAAAGACATTTTTCAAATATCTCGTTTCTCGGTGACGAGGGATTCTCTTTATTCGCTCGTCTTTCTTGCTCTCATCCTCTCTCTTTCTTCTTTTTCTATCATTACTTTCAAAGTTCCTTACCATAGGACAGCAACACTAGGTCCCTAAGTTTGATCTACCGAGTAATTTTGGCATATTTTCTATGAAATTTAATTACTATTCTAAAATTAGCTCAAAGTCGTACTACTTTCAAACTTGATTCTTATAAATACTTTTTCGATATTTATGCATGATTATTCGATGTCAGAGAAATTTATTACAATGTGTTGTATTACAATTTCTTTCTGATATTTTGTATCATTTAAGCTTATAGTATTTGAAATTACTACATTTTGTATACAAAATTATATGATCTTTTTCCATGAAATTTTGAGGCGAACATAAAAAAACTCAACTTGAATGTGAATCTACTTGTGTCATTGTGTATAAAAATGGACAAAAAGATGCGAAAAATGTTTAGTATATAATTATTTCTGGCACAATGAAAAATCTTTTTTCGTATACATCAAACCACCGTTCATATTTTTCTTTGCAATATTTTTACAGCAGGTAAAATTAATCTCGTAGGTATGTGAGTCCATTCGTCATCGCATCAAAGACTACTTTTTTCTGTAAATTTTCAAATACGGGTAATTAGCTCTTGGCTATCTCCGGAATTTTTTTCTATTACCTTATTTTCCCGATATACCAGGGAAAATTTTATGCCAGTTTCCACATATCAACAGCCTTCATCAAAGAGAAATATTCGATTAATTGGCTCGAAACAAGCAACGCTCGCACAGATCGTTCTGACGTGCAAATGAAAAATCAATTCAGTATTTAATAATATAATGATTATAACTCCGGTTGTTATAACGTGCTTATTATAACGATAATTTTAAAATATGGAGCTAGAGAGAGAGAGAGGGGGGAAAGGAGAGGAGAGAAAGAATTCCAGATGATTAACTACGGTACTGGTATGGAATTTTGCAGAATTATGCTTCTTTTGTTAAGGAACGTGCTTCGACAGAGATGCAGTACGGAAAAATTCCATCTAAGATAAAAATGCTCGTGTTGTTTTTTTTTCTTTAATTAGAGAAAAAAAATGTACAATAAGATTTTGAATCTATAATAGCAGACGGAATTTCGAACAGAGTTTATTCCCTCGACAACTAATGTAATCCTTTGAATATCTGTTTTGTTCACAGAGCAAAGAGTATAAAATTATATTTGAGAAGTAAACAGTCACATTCGTCCCAAAGAACTTTATCATAGAGAAATCCGAGATCAGTTGATAAAGAGATTGAAGGTATAAATGTTACATTTTTTCCTCACGAGGTTACCCATAGTATCTTAACTGCGAACAAATTTATTTTTGAAGGTGTGTCAGAATTTCGTTGGGTAAATTCAATTTCAGAGTCGTCGGCTGTAGATGATGAGAGCGAGAGCAAAAGAGAATACGCAATACTCGCTCTCAGACTTTCTTTTACTCTCTCTCTATCTTTTTCTCGTTGAATTTCCGCACGTCGCGAGAAACCACAAAATAAAAGAAGAAACGACAAAAAACGACGGAAAAATAAGGAAACGGTAAGATGGAAAAAATAAGAAGTCTAAACGGAGGATAGAGAGGGCGTAAGGAAGGCGCAGGGTAAAACGTCATGGTCGTAGTCGGGTCGTGAGTCAACTCGCGTCATGCACCCCCGACGTATAGAACCCCGAGTGCCTGTGACCACGAGTCGGAAACGACCACAAGGACGAAAAAAGAAACAAGAGTAAAAAAAAAGCAAGCGCGCTGTTATCGTAGAAAATTTCCGTGAGAAACGAGTTACTCGACGACAGGGCTGAACTTTTTTTACGCGTTTATCGCTCGTACAGTCCGACACTGCGAATGTCCGGGCGGCAGTAAGCTCCCAGGCTGGGCGCGAGAGACCGGATATTTCAGAATGTTTTGTTCTCGCGCCACGATCTGTCTCGAACGAAACTTTAATCTCATTTCAGTCGGACAACGAGCGACATTTTTATACATAAAAAATAAATACTCGCTGAATATTATTTTCAATGTAACTCACAAGCAGGATAAAATTATTATAATAAAAAAGTTGAATGAGTTAATGAATTTAAACTTCTCGAAAATGAATTCAAAAACTTTATGGGTAAATGAATCTTTCATCGGTATGTTTGGCTGGAATATAAATTTTAAAAGAGAATAAAAAGAAAATGGACGTGTTCGCGGTAGAATAATATACGTTACTCAGTTTCATGACATACGCGTAATTTTATGAATACAACATTTTACTCTTAGGTCTCATAAAGTATAAGCTAATTACATGTGAATCGTAGAGAAACGGGTTGGTCTGGTAAAGAGAGAAAGAAAGGGGAAGCGAAACTTGCATTCGTATATACATATACACATGTATATTATATCGTATATTCCCAAAGGTTAAACTTAATAGGGCGTAGCAAGCATTAAGCCCGTAAAGTGATGTTGAATTACGACCTTATGATTCTCAAACCTCGACACACATATTATATAATACACGAGAGATGGAAATAAGCAAGCTAAATTGAGAAACCGAGGAAAGCCACAGAATCACAATGCAAACTCTCCTAGAGAAGGAAAGACAGAGACAGAGAGTCAATGCTGAACTATATATATAGTTATATTTCTATACAAGTAAAACATTCGACAACAACGAGAAACTTGTCAGTATACAACGTTACATAGTGTACATATGTATATATATATATACGCACGCATAATACACGATATAAGATATGAGTTAGTGTTGCTCATGCCTTTTCTTCTCCATATACTCGTGCATCAGGAAGTACAAGTAGTGGTATTGCCTGGTAAAGAGGCTGACTTTGCTTCACCAAGTGTGCGAGGGTATGAAGCGCACGGAAGGTATGTACAAGATGGAAGATAGAAAGAGAGAGAGAGAGAGAGAGAGAGAGAATGAGGACCAAGACTGGGACACAGCTTGCTGCTGCCACCCAACTCATTCTACCACATCCACGCACATACCGCAAGCGGTGTAATTAATAAATGGTAATGAAGGGCTTTGCCGGAAACTAGAAGCGAGTATTGCTTACATAACCTCCCTCACCCCGGTTCTTAGTTGCAAGTCCCCGAGATCAAACCTCGAAGCAACGCGCGAGGGCTTCGAGAGACCGCGAGAGAAGAGAGAGAGAGAGAGACGACGATATCGAAGGCGGCGAATATCCTCAACTACGCGCCCTTCTATTTGCTCTAACCATTCGCAGAAAATTAATCTTGGTACTCGTTAGTAAAATCTGTGCGAGATTCTGTTACGACAGTAACCATGGAAAATAGAGAGAGTGAGAGAGGGCGAGAGAGAGAGAGAGAGAGAGAGAGTGACTAAGAGATTTCGGTCTGTGTGTACTGTGAAGGCACGACAACGCCAAAGGTCTCCTGGATCTTCATACATGCTAGTTGGTTTATACTTTGACAAAGTTGTATACTGCACAAATTAGGCAAACCTAGATGGTGCACGTATAAAGTTTTAATGATTTGTATAACGAGAATATGTTTTGCTATGATATGAGATGAAGTCGTTGGAAATATCGTGGAAAAATTTGTTAACAAGAAAAAAATTGCAATGTTGAACAATTACCTTGATGTTGACATGCGAGCATATTAAACACGAACTTGTATTTCTCCGCCAACGAAAAAAAAAAAATAATAATATACACCCTCGATGTATACACTCCTTTTATTCTCTGCACTCGATGATTATTGGATATTTTTTCTACTTGATATTTTGAATATCTAGTATAATATTCTGTCTGTATATTTATTCGATTAAAAAATAAAGAAAAAAAAACAAAAAGCAAATGTAAACTTTCCCTCTCACAATAACGCATCATTTTTATATGGTTATGTTTCTGGGGATATTTTTCCCTCAGGTAACATTTAATTAATAGCTTGAATTAAAGTACGAATTAATTGATATTTGCTTTTTATATATAAATCACCTATGTAAGCCAAATTCACAGGCTTTTACGGTCCTTTCTTGCTTCATATTTTGTTGCTTGGTTTTCATTCCTACTTTTCGTATATATAATTATTCTGAATCTCGCTCTCGGTGTAATCGGGTTAATACGGCGTGAAGGAAAAGAACGTGGGGAAAGACAGGGCAAAAAAAAACAGGAAAAAGGAAAAGTTTTGAAAGCGTGTCATGAATACGACTCGTGTCCTCAGAGATTTGCCAAGGATCTCAGGAAGATGAGGTGTGTGCGACGAGTGCTGTGCACCCCTTTCTCGCTTGCGTTTTTCCTCTTTTTCTCTTTTCACAGTTTCGTGGCTAAAGCGGCGGTCAGTTTTTTTTCTCCCTTTCTCGTTTCACTCGTAACTCTCGTCGTGGTCTGTACGAATCGTTCTTTTTCCACTGCCATGAACGCTCTTCCAGCATCCTCTTATTTTCCCGGAAGTGTCTGGCGGAAACATCCCCCCTGTCCATGCTTACGCGCCTATATATCCTATACACATGCATTTATTCATATTATACATATCACATACACATCTATAAAAACGTGTGTATCCTTGTACAGATGCACACCCCAAGTTGCATTCAACTGTCCATTTGCCACGTGCATATACATATATAAGCTGCCTTGGGTAAATGTGCATCTCACTCTTTTGTGACTTTCGAAAAATACACGACATGCGATGCGGTGATATGCTCCTCGTGACACCAAGTCGTAATAAAAACAGTGCGACAAAGAAAGGTCCGTGTGGTACTTTCTTGCTGTTTCATTTCGCTAAAAGCAGCTACTTTTTTTTGCGTTGCCTTGGTCACCGAGAGATGTAGAAAGACAAAGAAAAAGAAAGGGATAAAACGTTTGGCGAGCGACGAAACAACGATTTTGTATCGTGTAGTAGAAAGAAAAAAAAAAGAAATAGAGAAAATCTGTAGACGTGTGAGCCATTATCTTATCAATGCTCAAGGGGATTTGTTTCTGCAAACAGGAAACCAAATGCAGCCATGACTTTTTAAATCTTTCTATGTTTTCGGGTATGAAGGTACAACTGTATGGTATTATCGTTTAAATAAATTTTAACCGTAATGCTATTCGTGATTATTTTAATAGCTACGATCTTCACTATTATGTAAACTGTTAAATCGATATATGTATACCTTGCCATATCGAAGAGAAAAATTAATATTAACGGAAAACTTGTACGAGAGAAAACTTCGTTTTCTTTGCCAAACTTAAAAACGTGGGGAGAAAGAAATTGAATAAAAATCGTCGAGAGTGTAAAAGTATCGATCGATCAGTTGTTATTGTATTGGACGGCGAGAGATTGGAGATTGAAAAATTTTGCATAGCACATGGAGTGAAACAAAAAGAGGGAGAGACAGACGGATAGACCGACAGATAGACAACAGAAAGACAGACAGACAGACAGAAACATGGGCTGGACAGGGTTGTGAGGATTCTCAAAGGAATGTGGCGCCACATAGTGTACAATACCAAAGAGAGTGGGATGAAAGAGGGGGAAAAAGGGGATACACGAATTCGTACAGTGACTCGGAGCGCAGGCAGGCGGTGTGAGGTGAAAACGTTGCACGACGAGCTTTTCCATTCGTTTTGCGAATTAACGAGACGGGATGGACATATTTCCAATAAACAACGCGACTCGCGATTCTCGTTCAACCACCTTTCCCATAACATACTCGGAGAGTGGAAGAGAGAAATGGGGAGAGAGAGAGAGAGAGAGAAAGAATTTGTACAGTCGAGGGATAAATGTATTGAGTGGACAAAACTCGACCGAGAGTGACAGAAAAAGAGTGAGAAAGTGAATACGAGAGTATAGAGAGTGCGCATCATGTAGCACGTAGAGCGAGAGTAGAACAGAGATGACACGCAGGAGCACAAGATACATTCATGTAGTGCACGTGCAGATATTTGGACCCATGCACTCGCGGTTGATTCAACGGTCACGTGGGACTTGGAAAGGCATATATGGAGCGAATCGTTGCCAACAATCGAAGCAAACGGGGGAAAGGGGAGGAGGAGAGGAAGAGGAAGTATTGCACGTATAGCAGGCTATATAAAGAGAGAGAGAGAAAGAGAATGCGTTGGAGATTTAGTGAGTAGGGGAAGAATTGGGAGGAAAAAAAGCGTAAAATTATTCGCACGAATCGACGCGTGACAACGCTCTGGTATCCGAGTTATTTGCATCGAATTGCCTCTGTGCGCTCGTTCGTGCGCGAGCGAGGGTCTCTTTTCTCGCTCCGATGCTCCAATCTTTATCTATATATCTCGTGCACTCATCCACACGCACGCACATTCTGTATGTACCTATGAAAAATGTGTGTGCCTCAATAGTGCAGTTACCGGTACAGCATCAGTTCCCACTGCTCTGATGGACCCTCGTTGCACCTTCTCTCACTCTCTCTCTCTCTCTCTCTCTTTTTATCTAGCTCTCTTTTTCTTTCACCGTTGCGTATCGCCAACATGATCGAATGAAACATGCGCAAATGTTTCGCACGATCATTCGAGCGCATCGTTACCATTCGAGTGTCCAAACTTTCGGGATTTGCTGAGCGTTCTTGTTTATTTTGATTTATCTTTTTTTTTTCACTATCCTCTGGGATCCAAATTTTTCAAAGGAATTTTAAAAGGGTGGACTTGAAAATATTTTTTTCAAGCGTCGATCATATTATATTGATAAATAAATTGGGATTGTAGTAAAATAATCACAATAATTCGAATACTGTAAACAAGATTCTGTGAGCCGAAATAAACCATATTTGTCTCAACTACGTGGCGGAGTTGTATACAACGAAAGATAGCTCAGCTAACTACGCCGCATAGTTGCATAGAACACTTTCTGTTAAACTCATATTTAATTGCAGGAATGTAACCTAATTCAAGTAGGACATATTATAACTAATTAATATGAAAATTTATATCTTTTTAATTATCCGTTTTCATATTAATTCAAATTCACAATGAATGGGACACTATTAACGATTGTTCTAATAGAAATGAATGTTTTATGAAAAAAAAACTTTTTTATATTTTACTTTTTTTAGAATATTTTAAAAGCGTATAGATAACATTTTTTCCTTTTAATAACTTGGTGCCGAAATGTTGTCATATCTTATGATTTAATATATCAAATATTTGCTTGTTTGAAAGATGGAGAAAAGTTGTTGAAAAAGCTTGTGGTTGTACGCGACTTGCACGACACACTGCCTGAATACGTTCCACGGGCAGTGAAGCTCTCGAGCAGATTTTCCGCACTCTTTTTGATATTTTATTGAATCTGAAATTTATTACTTTAATAGAGACCGAATCGTGGCTGTAATAATTCACCGAATGAGAGATGGGAGGGAAAAGACGGCGCGCGCGCATGTTCAAAGTTTCGCATAGAGAACGCGATAAGGGGATGGGATAAAAGTTGCGTGTCCAGCTGCAGACGGTAACAGACAAGAAAATCTTTGCTGGTATGGTTGTGAGCTCTCTCCTGCAACGAGCTTAACGCTCATTCGTCTTCTGTACGGTGGATATGGAACAATCCTAGAAGAATAAAAAGAGGATAGTAAGCAAGTGACAAAAGGCCCGTGATCGAAACGGGATACTCTATTTCTCTCTCTCTCTCTCTCCTTCGCTCTCTTTCCCGCTCGCTTTCCAGTTCCTGGTAGAAGGAGGAATGATTTAAGAACGCATGGAATTTGAAAGGAAGGAAATGTTCGCAAAAGCACTTTTCCGTAAAGTTGACGTTAACCAAAAAGGGATGGGGAAGAGAAGGCTACGACTTCTGCGAATTTTCTAGTCATCTTTTTCTCTGTGCCTTATTTCTGTCTCACTCGGACCGTAGAAACTTTCGCGAAGATCCTGGGACACTGCTACGAATATATAAGAATAGTAGTATAAAAAGTATTATACGCCCCTTTAAAGTAAAGTTATACGCTCTTTGAAACTTCACAATCCGCTATTTTTATACACACTCATATATGTATATACGCATATATATATATATTATATGCGCGCATAGTGAAACTGACATTTAACGACTTGCTTTTAGGATCTTGAAAAGTGAAAACACCTGATATTTTTGCATTGAATATTCATTTCAACATATTTCAAAAAGTTTTTTTCATAGAATAATCCACGTCAACATAATCAGTTATATGAAAATGTCATTTTTATTTTATCGAGCAGTTTCGATTGAACCTCGATTCTGATAGTTGTGTGAAAAACTGACAGATATTACCCGAAGCATACGCCGAGTAGTATCACATATCGAATAAATTGGAAGAGAATATGAAATCTGTTTCGAATAAAATTTTATTGAAGTTGATTGAAATATGCGAAAATTCATACAAATTCATTCGACTGTGGGATACTTAATTTTTAGAACGATTGAACAAATTTTTTATTAAATATTATTCGAATATTTTTTTATTTCTATGGTAACATAAATTCAATTTAAAGCAAATATATTGATAATCAATAGTTTATCTTGTACTATTACTTGAAATATGATTGCTATGATACCACGTATATAATACTGTATTTTCCTTGGTAACATCGTTTTAAAAAAATATATATCAATCAACTACAGGCAAACATATATCGTTTACCGGATAAATAAAAAAGAAGAAAATAACGTTACAAACTTTCGATGTTCAATCAAACGAAAATAAATCTCGATAGATTCTTCACTATTGAACTCACATTGAATTGATTATTGCATCTGTGATAAAAACATATGAGGGTATCTAAACCGCGAGCTTATCGAGCTATTTTGGCAGTATAAGTTCCGGCATCAATTGATTGTGTTTTCGTTAGTAATCAAGTAATCACTATTGCACGACGCATCATCGTTGCATCCCAGGACGCGCCAAGTACTCGTAGCGTAAATTGTAGTGCAGTTAGAGGTCCGCATGTATCCGCATATGCGTTACAATATATAGTGCCGAAGCTATTTCGATGGCGTGCGCCTAGGGAGCGAGCACACGGATCGATGCGCGTTCAATTCGTAATGTTGTCGCGGAGGGTGGACCCTCGCTCGCTTCCCAATCGATTTGCAGAATAATGTCATTATCTCAGCGTCGAATCCGATTGTTCACCTCAACCTGCGCTATCGCGTCCTCCACACCTGACTACCGTTCTCTTCCACCTCTCTCTATCTTTCTATCCCTCTCGTTTCCTTTCTCGCGCAATACCAGACCGTTTCTACCTCCGTGCCTCTCAACACACAGAAATTTCATTATATAACACGTCGATTCTCTAATTGCCACTTGTAATAATTTAATTATTCGAAAGGTAGAAATCCGCAACGGGTTGAAGGTATAGCACCCGTTTCGCTGAGTTCGCTTACCGCCACTCATTCTAACCGTTTCAGACTTTTTCGCTTCATCAACTGCACCGTATTAGTTTGGGCTTAACTCTCGCAATGACTCGGCAATCCAATTTTTAGTTTTGTTTAATTACTGCCTGAAACTTGTTCTCTTTTTTTAGATTCATTTTCATTATTTATCTTTAAATGACATTTTTGACAATAAGCGCACGGCTTTTCGATTCTCCGGTCGATTGTTTCTTTAACGCGACAATTTTCAGAAGTGAATACTTCTTATACAACGTTGGAGAATTTCGCGTGCGTTAATTATCCAAAAGAATGTAGTTTAAGAAACGACGATAACAGAGAGAGACCAATGGTGAGCAAGAGAAAGTATAGGCTATTCAATAGTAAGCCTGGGAATTTGTGTATTAGTTTGTGTAGGAGAAACTAAGGGAAGAGTATCTTAGCGCCGATATGAAATCTGGTGGCAGAATTTGCAATTTTTCAGACATAGCAAGTTGTTGAATGGCTATATAGTGAAGCATGTTATTTTCAAATTTCTAATTAACAACATTTAATGAATAATAAAATCTTCATAATCTCTGTTATGTGAAAAATAAAAATACATAACAGTTTGTGCCGTGAAAGATTATTGTATGATGTCTTCATATACAATAACTGGTCAAGTTATCCTCACCGATACTGTACTTTTTCGATATATTTGCACATTTTATAATGTAACCAGTACTTAAAATTTTTTTATCTCGTCATTACTCCTTGAAATTTTGTTGCTATCAGTCCATTCGAAAATTGTTTTTAAACTAACGATAGGAAAAATATATGCCTTTGTAGAGCCTGCTTCTATTGAATTAAATTGTTACATCATGAAAATTTAAATGAGTATTCACTTCCAGCGTGTGTGAATCAACACACACCTAGTTTTTTTCTCCATTATGACGTGTAAATAAATTTATTTAAAAAAAAAACGAAATTTCCACTAGAAATCTAATGGAGCGTATAGCTTCGAGCTGTTTCATCTGCTTTACTTTTACTATTTTCGTTTATCCAATGAACCTATAAACTGCACTCATGCCGAAGTCCAAGCACGGGATTTTTTACCTGCCGTTTTGTTACTTTTAATTTTTATCCATTAATAAA
>JABMBV010034961.1:0-15260 GCA_018906735.1 Mesochorus sp. PSUC_FEM 10030011
TTTTTTTTTTTTTTTTTAATAAAAATAATTGATTTTTAGATTATTGAAAATGCATCAATGTTTAGTTGCTCTCTCGAGTCATAAATCACGCGTGAACCTCTAATTTCGCATTTATTCGTGAATTTATTTTCAATGAATTTTCGATTATGATACTCCTCAGGTCGTGCTGTTTTTTCTTTGTATCTTACACGATTTTTTTCTTTGTTCTTTACAGATACACACAAACATAGATGTATTCGTGTTTATACAGTGCCACAAAAGCAACGTTGTTCACGAGTGTGTGCTACGACGAACAATTTTTCAAGAAAAATTTATTAAACTTTTTGCTACTCGTCCATGAATAATAATAGTAATAATAATAGTAACAACAACAACAACAACAACAACGATAATAATAATGTTAATTAGAGTGCCAGCAGCAGAGTTTTTTACAACATGTTGACAAAGAGTGAAACGAGGAAATACAGAGTAGTAGATCCTACGTACGTCGCCGTCACGGCAATAATAATGTTACCAAAGGGGACGATTTTGACAAATTTCTAAAGTTCTCTATAAACGAGACATCGGAATCGAGACCTTGGTTTCCTTTACTTTTTTTCGTTTTACAATTGGCGTCCGAATTTTCTGTATAAAAATAATAGTCGAGACGATAAAATTGCAAAGATGGCGCGAAAAAGCGATAATTTCAAAACGATAAACGTGGCCGTTGTCGGACTCTCCGGTATTGAGAAGGACAAGGGCCAGGTCGGCGTTGGAAAATCTTGTCTGTGCAACAGATTCATGCGATCGCTCTGCGATGACTACAGCGTCGACCACATATCCGTCTTGTCGCAGGTAAACGCTTCTTCCATTTCACAATTTACGTTTACTCGTCCTATTGGACCAAGTGCCCTGGTTTAGAACCAACTAAAAAGAATATCGAAGGTTCTATTACGATAATCGATGAAAGTTAGCGCGGAAATTCTTATATAAAATGTTTCCAGTATTTTCAAGTTCTCTGAATTGATACGTCAGGAGTTGTACGTAAAGAATTAATTATTCTATTGGAAAATAATTTGTATAAGCAGTCAGTTGAATGCACCAGATTCGGACCCTCTCAAAGGCCAATTAAGCTCGTTGATACTGAAAATAAAGTTTTATTCCAAGAAGAAATAAACAAAACAAATTGAAATACAGTATTTTAAAAAAATGTTTGTCCCAGTCGGATTTCAGCGGTCGTGTCGTAAACAACGATCACTTTTTGTACTGGGGAGAAGTGATGAAAACGGCGGAGGACGGAACCGAGTTTCAGTTTCAAGTGATCGAGCACACGGAATTTATCGACGACGCGTCGTTTCAGCCGTTCAAGGGTGGAAAAATGGAGCCATACGCGAAAAGATGTGCCGCTACGAAGATAACGAGCGCCGAAAAATTAATGTACATTTGCAAAAATCAATTGGGCATAGAGAAAGAATACGAGCAGAGAGTGTTGCCCGATGGTAAATTAAACATTGACGGTTTTCTGTGCGTATTCGACGTGAGCGTCGTGCCGAATCGTACGATAGAGAAGCAAATCGAGCTCGTAGCGAACATACTGAATAATTTGGTCAAGACTAAGAAGCCGGTTGTCCTCGTTACGACCAAGAACGACGACGCGAATGAGCAGTACGTCAAAGAGGCCGAAAAATTGGTCATGCGAAAGGAATATAAAAATTCGATATTAATCGTCGAGACTTCGTCCCACGAGAATATAAATATCGAACTTGCGTTCATGGTACTCGCCCAGACAATCGATAAAACTAAAATACGGAGTAAAGTCGTGCCGTTTGCCGAGGCTGCCAGATTGAGAAAAGAATTGCTCGACACGTCGACCGAATCACTCCAGAGACTCGTCAGAATACACGTTACCGATTATCGTGCACTCTGGTCTCAAGCCTCCAAAAAACTTGGTCAACACAAGGAATTCACTAATTTCGTTCAGCTCTTTGGCATCGACGCAACCCAAAGATTATTTCGGAGACACATCAAGAAACTCAAGGACGAACAGGTTGCCAAAAAAATTGAGGGATATCTCGATATGCTGCCCGAGATACTCGACGAGATATGTCCGGACATGTCCAATCTCATAAACGAGTCAGTCTTCTTCTTTTCTTATTTCTTCCCTAGCAGATCCGTTTACATCGTGATAACTCGCGTATACTCGGTGTAAAGTATATCTATTCTCAGAGTATATCCGCAATTTATCCCAAGTTTATATACACAAAAAAAGCTATATAAAAGCTCGCCGCCAATAATTAAAGGAGGATGAATTCGTTGTCTGCTAGTCAAGACACTACCGAGGATATTATTCCGTAAAATTTAATCGATTTGAATTCTTTTTTCAATCTTGTTTCGAAAATAGCACTAATACTTATTGAATTTCTGAAAGCGAAAATCAAGGCAAACCTTTTTTTTTCCTCCGAATGACGTTGGATTTTTTCAATTTTACATAATTTTTTGATATATGCTTCTATGATGAGGCAGAGTCTCGAAACCAAGTTATTGAAGAAAAAAATTTATGTGAAATATCGAGACCAGCCGCGTACTTTAATATACAGTAAAATGGCCGAAAATTCAAAAATTACATATATGTATATTACTAAAGAATATATTCACCAAAATTTATTAAATTTCAGAAAAAAATTTTAGCATAATTTTGGCATGGCAAGATTGTATCAGCTGTACCCAAACTCCTTAAATTTGAAAAAAGGTTCGAGTTTCAACCCAGAGTATATGTCGAGTATATGTGCCACGTATGATGTATAAATTGGATGAATTTTTCGTGTTAACGGATGCGCTAGGGTTTATACTTTTCCACGACTCTTATCTCACTCGTTTTTTATTTTTTCTTCTAATCAATGACTTCTCAGAGAGTGGTCAACAGTGCAGCACTACATCAAACAACATCCGGACTTCCATCAACATTTTTACGAGTGTCCCGAGGATATATCGTGGATCGATTACGATTTCGGTGAAAACAATAGTACAAAGATACCGTACGATGTTCTCGAGACACCGGAAGCCGAGACTGTATTCAAGAACCACATAAACGCTCTGCAGCAGGAACAACGACGACTCGAGTCAGTTTTTAAAAATTTTTCATTAAAATTACATAATCCTCGACTCTATATATTACACATTTTTTTCCAACTGTTAATCATTCATTGATATATGTGCTAATACACTTTGCTTTATTCTGGGTGGCCTTTCTTAATCCAGACTTCCAAAAAGGTAATGAAAATTATTTTATCGAGTGTGCTCCCCTCGTCGTCCATAATCGATATAGTACCCACCTCTTGTTACACGACTTTTACTCAAATTTTTTCTTTTATTCCAAAAAAAAAATATTATATATGAACTAGATGTGTAACACGAGTAACGTCATATTTTACCACGGTGGTTTGCGGTCTCGCACGATACACGATTATTTACACTTTTTTTTTTAGAGCATGCATCTCGTTTTCTTCAACAACGATCCTACTTTTTGTTTTCTTTACATGTAAATGAATTTACATCTTTAATTATTATTTATCATTGATGTAATTTTCCCAGATGGAAAAAGCAGTTTAAACAATTGCTCGAGGAAACTGGTTACGTGACACCGGGCAAACATTTGTCCGAGGTCCGAGTACTTTTCATGGGACGCGAGTGTTTCGAGGCCCTTTCTCATCACGATTGCCAAGAAATTTACGACCAACATCAGAAGGAAATAATCGAACGGGCAAAGCACAATTTTCAGGTAACGCGAAAATATAATTAATCCTTTGAGAGACGGTAGGAAATATACATATCACCTATTATTTTATTTCCATTTCTTTGGTGTTTCACTTCTTCAACTTTTAACCCTTTGAAGCATAAGTTTTATAGAATTTACCATTTTTTTTTTTAATTTTAACTACAAAATCGTAATTAGTGGTCGATTTTTTAAAAATTTTTTCACAAATTAATCGACGAATTTCATCGTTTTGTCAAACGTCAAAACTTAATCTTCTACGTTTTCATCTTGCAGGAACTGTTATTGGAACATGCCGATTTGTTTCATCATTTCAAGAGTATAGCACCGTCCGGAACCATCACTCAAGACGACATCAAAGAAATAACGGATGCACTGCTCGACGATTTTAGGTGAGTCGAAGAGAATCCGAATGGTAATATTTTTTCTAAATTTCCCTTAGTCCCTCGTAGTCACACTAAAATTGTCCTTTTTTTTGAACGCGTACAATTGTAATATTTTTTTCCCTTAAAATACCATATTTCAAAAGTATCGTGGGTAAATTTTTCCAAAAAAAATATTAATAATCATTAATTATTATTAACGGAGTTATGATTTTTTGAGTAAAATAGTGTATTTTTTAAACCATTTTTTTCACGGTCTTTTTAAAAATATGCTAATTCAACTAAATATCTATAACACAATTTTTTTTTCATATACAGAAATGTTTGAAATTAACTCACGAATTTTTTCAAATCAATCAGATTGGTATTTTAATTTTTCACAATCATTAAAAAAATCAGGTGGGTCAGAAAGACCCGGTGTGATCAACTTGTAATTATTTTGAAGTGTGACCAGAAGGGGGCAATAATAAACTCGTTACGTTAAAGGTACAAAGCTCTGGACAGACTGGATCAGGATCGTAAGCTGATGCTTTTCCAGCATCTCGGGTTTGTTCATTGTCCCATCAGAGAACATTGTCCGGCTTTTCCCAATTGCATGGACGCTCTCATAGAACGAATACTTGGAACGAAAGCTCACAGGTAAAATTGATTCTTATCTTGAGACTGAAACAACTCGACCGAGAATAATGGCAAATTGATCGACAGACCATCGTCGTGGAATCACAGCAGTCAGTGGCAATTGACGTCCGATAACAATCAATTGAATCTCGTTATACTCGGGAGTAACGGTCTTGGCAGTGAATTCGCGCGTGAGATTAAGTCTCAAACGGAAGACGACGAGGTCGAGATCGATCGGCAACTCTATACACTTGGCTATCGAGTGATCGACGGTGATGTCGGATTACCTCACAATTCCTTCACAACCTCGGACTTTATGCCTCACGGTAAGACGTCAGGCATTTTTTAAGGATGTTCCCAGACAACACTTTTCACTCTCGTTTTTTTTACTCGTGGCCATGCAATCGAATTTATTTCATATACAATTTTCAACGGGTTAATATGCTTCAAAAAATTTAAAAAAAATTCCTGGCCACTCCTCGATGTTTGTATAATGTAAATAAATGTTTATTAAAGACCAAAAGCTATTATTGTTTACGCTAAAATTACGAAAAAAATGGTTTAGTTGGGACTTTAATTATTATTGAAAACATCGGAATTATACCCTAAAAAATTGATAATACAACAACTAGACGTAGAAGCTTCGATTAGATGAATTCGTAACGTTTGTTTATTCCGTGCAGGCTCTTTCTGCATTTACGCCAACGAGGATTCGTTCGAGTACATACGTTCCTCATTGGAGAAGACGTTGCTCTCGAATTTGGAGCAGGAGGATCGTCTGCCGTTTCAGGGCCTGCCGATCGTCATAATGTTCGTCCCCGATCCGAACATGGACGAGATGGAGGCGATACGTTTGAGGGAAGAGGGTCAGAATCTGGCCGACAGTCTACAGTGTCCATTCATCGACGTTTGCATCGAGGATCTCGAACCGGACAAACGTACTTTTCCGAGCGCTTTGATCAAGGACGCTCTCCAACAGCTTATACAGTCGATAAATCATCGTGCAGGCTTTCTCAATATTTATCAGAGTGTTATTGAGTGTCTGGAGCCTGACATACGGTACTGCACAATTGTACATTATATTAACCTTTTCAGGATGGAAGTGGTCGATATTTCGACCAACCGGGAGACACATAATATTTAATGTTTTTTATGTGAATATTTACGTGTTGAATACGAAAAAAATATTGAAAAAAACATCTAGATGCTTTTTTGACCTTGAAAACCTTGTTATTTCAACATTTTCCTATTTTGAATCGAAAAAATCATCTTCAAGATTTTAAGAGAAATTTAAAGTATTTCTGACAATGTTATACATCAATTTTTAGGTCAGTCTAATTGCTGGTCGAAATATCGACCAGCAATTAGACTTGTTACTCGATGTGCGAAATTGACCCATTTTATGGATATATTTCGTGTAAAAGAAGTCGATTTTTATTGAAAAAATCCCCGTCCTTAAAAGGTTAACCCTTTGAGGCTCAACTTTTTTCAAGTAACACAATTTTTGTAAATCCGCCATTTTTAATTTAAAAAATTATGGAAATCTGATATCGTATTCGTAATCAGCGACCTCGGAAACCCCCCGAGCGATTATTTTTATGAGCCTACCTCCACGTAATTTGATAATTTGCCATTTTTTTTTGCTATCGTAAGATCATTTGATGCAAGTACTATCTTAATCGTACATAAAAATATACCAAGAAAAATCAAGTTGTTGTCTTGTTTTAGGATCATCATGTGCATGTTCTGCGGTGACCCATACTCTGTCGAAAACGTTCTCGGACCTCTGTTGAGTCATCAGTGTTGTTTCCTCAGCGGCGAAAAGTCTATTGTCCTCGAAACTTTTTTGGGTGAATCGAAGCGACGAGTCGAGGTGATTGTGTCGAGTTTTCACGGTGCCAACGCCTTCAGGGACGAGCTCGTCCACGGTTTCATACTCGTTTATTCGACCAAGAGAAAAGCCTCTCTCGCGACTCTCAAGTGAGTGGTGCCTTTTTCTCGAGGGATCATTTTGGTTTAGGCGCTCAAAAAAAGACTATTTTCATTAATTTTTTAAAAACGAAATCGTTGTAAATATTTATAAAACGTTTATAAATTCAGTGTGCATATAACTCTAGCCCAATTAATTAATTTTTAATTTCAATTAAAGAAATTACCGTCCCTGACTGTAAAAACACCATTTTAAGAAAAAACGGGTTTACAATTTTTTTAAGAAAAAAGTCTTAGCTAAAGTTAATTAGTGAAGTCTCAACAAATTTCTCAATAATTCTATGAATAACCTATTTTTCGAAAATTTCATTTTCCTACACTCTAGCTTTCTTCTATTTTTGACAATTTCAAACCAAAATGATCCCTCAACAAATTTTTCAATAATTCTATGAATACCAAAATGATCCCTCAACAAATTTCTCAATAATTCTATGAATGACCTGTTATATGTATATATATATATTTTTTTTTTCGTTTCTCCAGCGCCTTTTCCATGAACATACCAAATCTACCGATACAAATAATGGCAGTAACGGACACCGGTGGAGCCAACGCATTTTTCAGTAGCGAGCTCTGTCATTTGCTCATCACCGAGGGAAACGCGACTGCCGATAGATTGCAGGCCCACTTTATGACATCCGCTTCGAGTTGTCAACAAAAGAGTAAGAAAAAAGAACGATGAAAGTTCTCATAATTTTTGTGTTCGATATTTTTAATTAATTCTTGTTCTTTTTTCCCCAAATGAAATTGCAGCGGCATTCTACACGCCGTTCTTTAAAGAGGTGTGGGAAAAGAAGCCGGAAATCGAACAAGCATTCAATATGGAAGAGCCCGGAAATTTGAACGACAGCGGTGAGGGCACGTTGGAATATTCGGCGCTGCATCCAATGCCGCCACCGCGCCACGAGAGCTATCATCTCCAGACACCAGACGATGGGTAAGAGATCACAACATGTTCAAGAGACATTTAATCCTTTGATGGGTGGTAATGTATTTAGCCCCTGTTTTATTTTAATTTTTGCGAATTTTCTTGTTTAGAGGTTTTTCCGGAAATTGAGCCTCAATTTTGAAACAGAACTCTCTACCTGAAGTAAATTTAAATATAAAGGGGTTATAGAAAAAGTCATCCTAAATAGGATGCCGATTATCATATATTACCATATGCCCCTCAAAGGGTTAAGAGCTTCTTCGTGTTGTTCAATATCAGGCGAAATCTAACGCGAAGCAGTATGTCTGTAACTTTTAGAAGTGGTTCGGAATCGTATGAGCAACTGACGCCGGACGGTGATGTCGGTGAGACGGGACTCGACGAGCACTTCGCCGACAACAGAGCGACTCCGAGCGACGACAGCGATATTTACAGTCAGGTCGACTTTCATCGGGAGGAAAGGGAACGCGAGTTGCTCAAGGGTGGCGATCTTGCCAACAAATTGTCCGGTAATTCAAACACATAGTGGGGGTGAGTTCAGAAACGTTTCCAGGGAAGGCAAACATCACCCAAATCCGTTCAGGAAAATCGGGAATTCCTCATACTTGAATGTCATCCACAAGCGTTTAGCAATATCGACAATCAAGTGGGAGTAAAGTTGATCATGGACGATGTTACCTTATCTTTTACCAACGGGTAACGTTTCTGAACGCACTGTTTTTTTTTGTTTCGAAATAAACTTGAGTTTTTATTGGCTGGTTGATATGCGGAAAAAAAACATTCGGAGGTCTATTCTCGAATTTCGGGAAACCTATGGTTCTATTTTCGGCCCCTCAGGGCGCCACTGTTGGTTTCTCAGGCCTAACACGTATTTGATATTAATTACTGTTTTTTAATTTTTAATAACTTTTTTTGGAAAAATTCTATGCCTGGAGCAATTTTATATTCTTGAGGAGCAAAGCGGGAGCATTTTTTTGAGTTATAATTCGTTAAGATCGTTTATAGTTTGGCGCCAACTTATCCTAGCTAATAAATAGTTGTTGGTAATGAATTGTTGATTATTTTTTTTGTAGGCTGGGTAAAGGACACGTTCATGCATCAAGACGGTGGGGTTACCAACAGTTATTCGCACAAGGCATTTACGACGGGAAGACGACACGTATCGCAGACGAAGCCGAGACCGAAGGGAAACAGTCAGACCCTCAAGCAACCGGGTAAAATAAATCTTAACGATTTCTCAAACGTAACGGATGCGATAGCGCGTATGACTGTCGGTGAAAAGGACGAGCACTCGTCCAAGATGAGCCTTGGACACGCGCCACTCGCGATACCGGAGCTCGTTGATTTGGGCTCCGAGTACGCCCACCCAAAGGACGTCGTGCCGAATCTTTACTCGGCTTACGACGGCGAATACACTTACGCGCATGTACAGGACTCGATTGCCAACAACAAGTCCAAGTTGCGTCACAGACGCGAGAAGGGACAGCCGTGTAAGTTGGACGTGTTTGAGATTTTTGCTGCAGAGAGATGATGCCTCGTCTATTCGGAACGGCAACAGCCATTATCGTTCACTCAATCCTCGTACTTTTTATCATTCACCTAAATATTCACTTTTATTAATCGAGATGTCATTGAAAAAATTATTACATTTTTATCTTACGAGGACACAACTTCTGAACATTGTATCATCCATCCTTGTCTCTCTCTCTCTCTCTCCCTCCCTCTCTTCCTTATTATATCGCAAAAAATCTATTTGCAAAATTCACATTTTTTTTGTTATTATTTTCATTTTATCGTTTTGTTCGTTAAAGTTTCATTAAGGCAGAATATCACCTTTGTTCGCAACTTTTTAAAAGTTTTTTAATAATTTTTTTTTACAAAAAAAAGGGTAAAAATTAAATCGGTTTAAGGCATTTATTACTCTATTATTTAACTTGAAGTTTAATATTGAAAAACTTAAAAATAGCCTCTTGTAAGTGCCACCACAATATGAGACTTTAATGGTGCACTCTTAGTCTGCGTGTCGAAAATCTCTTTGTAGGTGGCTTTTAGAACAAAAATGAAAATTCATTCTCATTAAGAGGTTTAGTTTTGTAGGTAGGACTATTTCGAAATTTTGATTGAAAAAAAATGGCGGTCATTTAAAACAAAAAGTGAATTTTTCAGGGTAAAAATAGTTAGAAAAAAAGCTTAAACTGTACACCAAAAATAAAATAACAACTCTATCAAAAAAAATTCCACATACATCTTTAGATTATACTGTGGAGAAAAATTGTGCAAATTTTTAAGTCGATCCGATGAAAATTGGATGAAGAATTTGACACGCAGATTCGAAAAACATTATTTCCAAAGCCAAAGAAATGTTTGCTCATGATTGGTTTGTAACATTAGAAAAAGCTTTCAGTTACCATTTTTAAGAATTGTTTTCAATTCTACCTATTTCAAAGAATATTTTAAACAAAAAAATATATTTTTTTTCCATTTTCTTCCTCCCATCTTCCTTCTCCTCTTTCCTCCTCACATATTTCTCAGCGATGAGTTTCGTTGTACATTAATAAAAAATGTGATTTTTTTGGCTCTTGCAGCTTACAGCGACTCGGACTCGGAATGGAGTTCACCCGAGAGACAGAGGGTCGCCGATCTCGTCGGTAAATCCAACAAGAAATCATCGACCCACAAACGTACGCGGAAGAAACGTACCGCTATACCGGTTGCAACGCCCAAAGTACCGTCCCTGGCGAGCATGGCAAGCGGTGACGGAATCATCGGTCTCAATTACAGCCTCAAGGAGGACAAGAATTGGCGAATCGATCCGACCGAAAGGGGTACAATTTTGTTTTATCTTCTCTTTCTCTTTCCCCCTTTTCTTCTCTTTTTCTCTCTCATGTATATAATTCAAACGAGTTTTATTTACAAAATTTATAGTCTAACTTATTTTTCATGTTACATTCATAATATTCATTTTGTGAATCAAGGAACAGATTCTGGTAATTTCGAATCGGAAATTGGGACTCAAAAAATTTCTGAAAAAATTTGTATTGTCACATATAAACTAAAGAATATATTCACCAAATCTTATTCAATTCCAAGCATATTGTAATCGAATTCCTCAATCTTCTTTTCCCTTACTCTTCCTTCGTAATACTTTCTCTATTCCATTAAAACATTTACATCCCCCTTTTCGCACACTTTCCCCTAACGTATTAATCATTTTCTCTCTTTATTCTCTTGGTTATTTATTGCTCTATTTCGTCTGTTATTCGAATAGTATCGAGTGAAACGCCCGATAGTTCTGAATCGAGTGAGCCGGAGCACGCGACGAGATCAAGATCGAAACAGAACAAGCACGCGGCCGTTAGTTTGCGAAAGAGATTCGGTAATTCGCTACAGCAACAACATTTGGCAGCGACGTTGCAGCATCCCTTTAATCTTAAACATATGACGCAGGACATGTTCAGTACCGCATGTAAGTTGATGAGCCTACACAAGTTTGCGAACAAAAAACTTTCGAATGTCTTTTAGCATCTCGTAAAATTGTCAAAATTTGCCGTTCAACAAATTTAGACCTCTCGTTTTCTTCTCGTTTGTCATCCTTGTAGCAAAACAAAGGGGTGACAGTACGTTTGGTAACATTCCAGATGATGAGTCGAGTCTCGACGTCTCGTCGCCAAGGGAGATGAATTCGCCGAGTGTAAGTAGAAGAAATAACAATTTTTATTTTTTATTGAAATCAGAACGAGACAAAGTCTTTTTTTTGGCAGTTTGGAATACTCACCAAGGGAAAAGATTTGGATAAACTTTCGAGAAAGAAGGACAAGCAAAAGGCCAAGGAGGACGAGAAATTGGAGAAACGTAGGCAGAAGGAGGAAAAGCTGAAGAAACACGCGGAGAAGGAGAAGGAACGAGAGAAAAAGAAGCAGGACAAGATTAAACAGACAAAGGGAACCATCTCGGGACAATCGCAACAATCTTTGATCGAGGATTTTGCCCAGAGCGAAACAAATCGGATACCACTTTTTTTGGAAAAATGCGTGCGGTTTATTGAGGACGAGGGTCTCGATTCCGAAGGCATTTACAGGGTTCCTGGCAATCGGGCGCATGTCGAATTGCTCTTTCAAAAGTTTGAAGAAGGTTATTCATTGTTTTCTTACAATATTGTTATTATTATTGTTAGAAACAATTACTAAATGAAAAATTTTTGTCACAGATGGCAATGTCGATATACACTCCTTGGACATTCCGGTAAACGCAGTCGCAACAGCCCTCAAAGACTTTTTTTCCAAGAGGCTGCCGCCCCTCATTGACAAGGAACGTATGTCCGAGCTCGAGGATATATCCGGTCAGTTTTTATTCTAAAATCTTGCAATCTTACAATATTACATATATTTTGATTATTGTTGTTGTTGATTTTATTCATTTACGCCAATCGGCTGTATACATCTAGATTAACAATTATTTATATATTTTTTATATGCTTATTTCCATAATAAGGCTTTGTTCGTCCTTCGCATTTTTTACATTTTCCATTATATTTTTTTCGGCTTTCCTCAAGGTAGTTTTATCGTCTTATTATTTTTTTTTAACCATTTTGTTGGAAATTTAGATATATTTTCTTCGATGTCATATGTACGTATGTAATAAATTTTGGAATATTTGGAAGTTGAGATATTTATTGGTGAAAATCACAATTAAAAGTTACATTTTCATCAATAAATATGTTGCCTTCTACGTGGTGAAGTCTTTTAAAACTAAAAAAATCAAAGAATCTTTCTTTAGTTTGTAAAAAAAATTTTCGCAATTTTTGTAATTATACAGCAAGTACTTATGACTTAAGTGTTGTTCTTTCATCAATTTGCAACAACTTTTCTTAATCAACTCGAGTCCGCAAACCATTTTCCACAATTACACTTATAAGATACAATTGAATATAACATAAAACAAAAGATCTAGTTTTTTTTTATAAATGAAATCAAAAGCAACAAACAAAATACCATTAAGACTGACAAGAAGAGTAATCGATTAATTATAACGCAATGCTCTCTCCCATTCAATTATTTATATTATTTGGTTTTGTAAATTACACTAACAATTACACTTATAAACGAGATCAATACTTCAATGTCAATATTATATTTTTTCTTGCATGGTCAGTTTTTAATGAAAAAAAAAAATGACATTAAAATATTGATAAAAGTGGATCTTGTTTCAACGTTTTAGGGGCTCGTGGTATCAGCAAACCAATGTCCGCAACATGTATGAATATGGAAGATCGAAGCTGCAGATTGCTAGCCCTTCGTCTCATGCTCAACAAACTTAATCCGGTCAATTTCGATGTTCTCAAATTCATCTTTCAACATTTTGTCAAGTTGGTGTTTTTTTTATTATTCAATCAAAGATGCTTATTCGTCTCCCATATAAATTTATCATCGTTATTTGTATTCGCTTCGTCAGGGTCGCTGAAAATTGCAAACTCAACAGTATGGACAGCAAAAATTTGGCGATATGTTGGTGGCCGACCCTATTGCCGATCGAGTTCAACGATCTTGGGAGGTTCGAGGCTATGAGGCCGTACTTGGAGGACGTTGTGCAGACCATGATCGATCAGTATCCATTCCTCTTTTGCGACAAGGAAGCGATCGTCATGGTCTAGTAGATACTAATTCGTTCGAGTATGCACCTCTTACTCATCTCAGCAGCAAGCAACAAGATTAGACTCGATCATCGTGTCCTCAATGACGTTTTTCGCAAAAATTAGTATACTTGGACCTCGTGATTTTCGTTACCATTTCAACGAAGAGCCAAACTGTGAAGAAGCCAATTGCTCTGCTCATCGATGGATTTTTTACCTCGCCATTCTAAAACGTACATACATAACACACATACGTCTATATTATATATAGATATTTTTCTTGTTTCTTCAACGACATTCGAGTTTCGTAGAGAAAGCAAGAAATAATCGAAACGTATTAACCCTTTTAGTCACGCTATTCATCTCTGTCTGACATGAAAGAGCAATTATATTTTTCCGATGCAATTTTCAACGATGAATACGAATCTGCCCTCGCGGGGCATTTGACGACTTCAATTTTTCAGTCGTAAATTCCGTCTTAACGACTATAAATTTTCAATGAAGCATATTATTTTTCAAATGTCAATCATTCATTCTTAATAAACAATACAATCTGTACAATCTTCATTACGTGCAAAATTAAATTACAGAACAGTTTGTGTCGTGATTGATTGTACAGATCGTTTAAATAAGAATCACAACATTATTTTCCATAATTTCACTACCGTAAAACAGACTATGACTACGGTGAATTTTGGCAATATAGAAAAAATGGAACATGTCATTTAATATGGATAATTCATTAATGCTTTTAACCCTCAATATATGAAAAGAGGTCAAATCTATTCGGGCAGAAATTACTTGTTACGTATTTTTTCCATGCATTGCTTGATATTTGTTAAAAAAATAACAATATCCGAAAATGTCGTGTTTGTACTTCAAAAGGGCATTCTAAGGATGAACCATGAATTTTTACAGATTTTTTCATCAATAATTGTGGATGTGGTAACGTGCAGACGAAAATGACCCTCCTTCATGGATTGGGTGTGCCAAAAAACCCTTCATGGATTGAGGGTTAACTTTCTTTAATTTTACGTGGGTTTCCTTTCAAGTTTAACGTCTTCATACAACAATTGGTCAAGTTAACTTTACCGGCACTGCACTCTTTCGATATTTTTGCCACTTTTTATAATGTAACCATCACTTAAAATTCTTTTGTCTCTCAACACTCCTCGAAATTTCGTTTTCATCAACCCAATCAAAAATTGTTCTTGAACTAACCATAGGTAAAATATAAAACCTTTGTTTTTTCCTATGTTGCTGTAATACGTAAGCAGTCATATCGATTGAACTCTGCTGATACGTCAAATCCTAATAATCACTGTTCTTCAACGAATGAATTTCAAATGTTTTTGGTATACGTTTATGATCAAATTGTCCCGTAAGCGAATCCACAAAATACGGGTTACTTTTATATATGTTTGTTTATAGTAATTATAAACAATTATAGGTTCCGAAAATATCATTTTTCTGAAATTTTTATCTTTTTTTAACTGAGGATACAAAAAAATGTAGAATTTTGTATCAAACATGGAAGAATTAGCAAAAAAAGGCACTGTAGTGACTCCTGTGACTAAAAGGGTTAATGTGTCTTTGGGAAAAACGACCTATTTATTATTCATATTTGAAAATTTGTAGAGATTGATCGAGTGATTTCATTCAGCTTTCTTAGTCTTTATTCTTCATTCATCATCACATTCTGAGCTATAAAAGACATTGAAGAAATTCGAAGAGAATTGAATCCAATCGGATTACAATTGTAAAAGAAAAAAAAAGAATCGAGAGTTAGTTCATTTTTCTTTTTCGTCATTACCTCTCGTGATGAAACCCGGTGATTAAATGCTCACTCCATTCCGTGTCTACACACACGCGCACACACACACACACACACACACACACATACATAAACATACAAACACACACACACATACATAAATATATTTATATATAAATATCGATGAT